>JAJOOO010008132.1:0-19596 GCA_029582685.1 Solanum piurae | reverse complement strand
GAGTTGCTTGGATTGCTTCACTCTTCCAAGTCTTTGGTATGTCCTCAAGATTCGAGGACTATGTTTAGAAGTTTCTTAGTCATTGTAATAGACACTTAAGTTTCATTTCATTTGTAAAGGGCCGTGTCCCTTAGTATGTTTTAAGTTCCTGTCTAAGATTGACTAAAGAGACTTAGTAGTTCTGTTTGCGTATTAATGTTTTCAAATGTTGATGACTCTTGAAGTCTTATGGTTTTATTAAATAAAAGTTTTAAATTCTTAGTGATTTTTATGATTTATGCGATAAATGAATGCTAAGGCTTGTATAAGACCTCCGAGAAGTCGAATACACATGTAACAACTAGGGGGTGCTCTCGGGTCGTTACATAAGGCTACCCATGGATGAAGAGCTATCATACCTTATTGAAGATATCCCACGAATTTGAGGAGAAAAGCTTGATTCCTCAACCCTAGCTTCACCTTTCTTCTTCTTCTTCTTCCTTGGAGTTCTAGAGAGAGTTTATTTGGGGAAAGTTTGTTATGGATTTGGGTTTTCGGATTTATAAGGTGAATGGGTTGGTTAATGACTTAAAAAGACTTATATATGTGTATTAAAACAATACAAAAAGACCTCACATCATACTAACCAAAAAGGAATTAGCTAAACTCCCTAGCCTTAATTGCCAAGAGGCAGTTTCTAGGTGACAAACCACGACCCTCACTGACAGACCATGGTTGGACCCACGACCCGTGCTGGTGAGGCGTGGGTTGAGTTACTGGAACTCCTCACCTTGGCCTTGACCCACGAAGCTCCACCCACAGAGAGTGGACCACCCTACGAGGCGTAGGTACCATCCGTCATGTCCACTGTTTTAGGCAAATTGGAGGTTTGTTCTAGGGTCCTCCTCAAGGACCCTTGTTTGGTCCTTCGGGGGCCAGTCCTTGATGTTTAACCCCTGAATCCTTCATTCTAAGCATGAGAAGCAAATTTTATTACTCTACGCTTATTATAAGCTATAGTTAAACCTAAAAGTTTTCGGGGTGTTACAGGTGTATTGGGTCCTCTCGATGGGGAATATACATCGAACTCCATATTTAGCTTGTGTGGTTTTATATCGGTTATTAGTAGCTCCCACAGTCAGATTCTATTGCATTGACCATGTTATCAGTTTCAATCAGATTTCAGTCTCAGCATGTTATAAACTTGGTCATTGTGTTTAGTTAGTTCATGTTTAATATTCTAAGAATAATATCATGTTTTCCTCTTATTATTGCACAGATATATGCTTGTTAAGTTATGTTTATTATTCATCTTTACTCTATCATGCATGCTCAGTACAGTACTCTGTCCTACATCTTCTCGTGATGTAGGTTCAGGTCCTCAACTTCTAGATCACACATAGATCGGTTCCCAATCTCCAGTTCAATAGCATCAGTGGTGAGTCCTCATTTCTCGAGGACGACAAACTGGTTTCTTTTTCTTTTAATCTTTTGTTTAAGTTTTTCTAGATTAAGCTAGGGAATGTCCCAGCATTTTTAGTCAGTTAGAGGCTTATTTTAGACATAGTTAGTTTCAACTTTAACAATTGAGTTTGACCTTTTAGTTGTTGTTAAACTTTCAGTTTTTATTTATTCAGATAGTTATGGGTATTCCCCATCATTTCAGTTCAGTTTATCTTATGATATAGCTTCCACACAGTATTTCCTTATTTTAGTTTATTTAGTATGCTTATGATGTGCCAGTAGGGTTAGCTTGGGGTCACTCGTGCTCCTAGGCCCCGTGTCCGCATCCTGGGGGTAGCTTCGGGGCATTACAAACTGTGTATCAGAGCACTAGGTTTAAGAGTCCTAGGATGTATGAAAAGCTGCACTAAGTAGGATATTTTTTCATGGGTGTGAAGTGCACCACACCTTATGAGAAGGAGGCTGCAAAGTGTTCTAGGAAAACTTCACTTTCTTGATATATTTATCATGCGTAAGGTATGATCAAATTCCTAATTTTTAACTCGACGTTATGCGCTTTCAGATCATGCCTCCTCGTAGAGGTTACGAAGGGAATGTGAATGCACGCAACACTTACGTAGGTCCTCCAGTCCCAGATCAGGAAGTTTCAAATGTAGAGTTCCGTAACGCCATTCAGATTTTGGCTCAGAGTGTGACCAACCAGAACAACCAACAGGTTCTAGTTCCTGCAAATGCTAGTGGTGGATCAGTGGCATCCAGGGTTCGTGATTTTGTTAGGATAAATCTGCCTGAGTTTTAAGGGTCGCAGATTGGTGAGAATCCCAAAAACTTCATAATTGAGGTCAAGAAGATCTTTGGAGTGATGCAAGTGATGGGTAATGATAGGGTAGAGTTGGCATCCTATCTGCATAACGATATAGCTCACATCTGGTTTAAGAAATGGAAAGAAAACAAGGGTACAGATGCAACTCCTATCACTTGGGAGTGTTTTAGTGAGACTTTTTTCGACAGGTTCTTCCCAAGAGAGTTGAGGGAGGCAAAAGCTCAGGATTTCATGAATTTGAGGCAAGATAGCATGTCAGTCCAAGAGTACAGACTCAAGTTCACCAAACTCTCCAGGTATGCTCCTCATATGGTTGGACATTCCAGGGCTCATATGAACAAGTTTCTGTATGATGTATCCGACTTAGTGAAAACGGAGTGTAGAAATGCTCTTTTATTGGAGAATATGAACATCTCTAGGCTCATGACGCATGCTCAGCAAGTTGAGGGAATAGGCTAAGGAGAACAAAAAGGCTAGGACAGGTAACTATGAGTATTCTCAATAGAAGTCGGGTAGTTGAAATCGCTCGCAGGTTCAGCAAAAGTCTTTAGCCCCAGCACCTTCATAAGCTAGTGTTCCATCTTCCAGGATCAAAAAGGTAGGGAATCCAGCTCTAAGTCTCATGGGAGCATTTCAGGCACTAGGACCTACCTAACTTGTCCAAAGTGTGGTATGAACCATCTAGGCGAGTGTGTTGTAGGAAAGGAATGATGTTTTCAGTGTGGTCAATTTGGTCACAGGTTGAGAGATTGCCTTCTGCTAAACAGGGTCAAGGAGGCAATAATGGTAGGGCTCAGTCTACAACTTCAGCAGCACCAGTAGGTCGCCCGACTCAGCAGGGAAACTCATCTGGTACAGGTGGCGGTCAACGCCAAAATAGGTTGTATGCTTTTCAGGCTCACTAGGATCAGGAGGATTTTCCTGATATAGTCACTGGTGCGTTACAATTTTTTAACTTAGACGTTTATGTTTTGTTAGATCCAGGGGCTACTTTTTCCTTTGTAACTCCCTATCTATCAGTCAACTTCAATGTTAGTCCAGAAACTCTCCCAAAACCCTTCTCAGTCTCTACTTTAGTTGGTGACCCAGTTATGGCTAGACGGGTATAAAGAAATTGCCCTGTCACAGTCTCCCTGAAGGTCACCTCAGCAAATCTTGTAGAGTTAGAAATGGTAGACTTTTATGTCATTCTAGGAATGGATTGTTTACATTCCTGCTATGCCTCAGTCGATTGTAGAATTAAGATCGTTCATTTTCAGTTTCCAGATGAACCAATCTTAGAATGAAAAGGTAGTAGCTTAGTGCGTATGGGTATATTTATTTCTTACCTTAAGGCCATAAAGATGATCTCTAGTGGGTATCTCTATCATCTAGTTTGGGTTAAGTATTCAAACTCCGAAACCCCAACTCTTTAGTAAGTTACTGTAGTTAATGAGTTTCTAGAAGATCTTCCAGAGTTCCACCCTAAAGGGAAATAGACTTTGGAATTGATCTCCTTTCAGATACCCAGCCTATTTCTATTCCTCCTTATAGAATGGCTCCACTTGAGCTTAAGGAATTGAAAGAGCAGTTGAAAGACCTTCTAGACAATGGCTTCATCTAACCCAATATTTCCCCATTGGGTGCACCAGTGTTGTTCGTAAAAAAGAAAGATGGTTAGCTCAGAATGTGCATTGACTATACGAAGTTGAACAAAGTCACAATCAAGAATAAGTACCCTATTCCCAGGATTGATGAATTGTTCGACCAACTTCAGGGTGTTAGTCATTTCTCAAATATAAACCTTATATTCGGTTATCACCAACCCAGAGTCAGAGAACAACTTTCAAAACTCGGTATGATCATTATGAATTTGTAGTTATGTCATTTGAACTAACCAATGCTCTTGCAACTTTCATGGATTTGATTAATAGAGTGTTCAAGCAATATTTGGACTTGTTCATTATCGTCTTTATTGATGATATCCTCATTTATTATAGAAATGAGGAGAACATGCGACTCATTTGAGAGTTGTCCTGCAAACTCTCAAAGATTGCCAGTTATTTGCTAAGTTTAGTAAGTGTGAGTTTTGGTTACAATATGTTGTTTTAGTTGGGCATATTGTGTCTACCGAAGGGATTCGAGTGGATTCTCAGAAAATAGAAGCAGTGAAACAATGGCACACACCTACCTTTCCTTCATATATCAAGAGTCTCTTGGGTTTGGTTAGTTATTATATAAGGTTCAAGGAAGGATTTTCATCCATAGATTCTCCATTGATTAAGTTGACTCAGAAAAAGGTTAAGTTCTAGTGGTTAGATGATTGTGAGAAAAGCTTCGCAAAACCGAAAACTAGGTTGACTACACCTCTTGTTTTGACTCTACCAGAGGGTTCAGACTGTTATATGATCTATTGTGATGCATCCAGAGTCGGCCTAGGTTGTGTATTGATGTAACGAGGTAAGTTTATAACTTATGCTTCTGGACAACTTAAGGTGCATTAGAAGAATTATTTGAGTCATGACATCAAACTTGCAGAAGTGGTGTTTGCACTTAAGAGTTGGAGATATTACTTGTATGGTGTTCACGTAGATGTATTCACATACCATAATAGCCTTCAGTATCTTCTCACCCAGAAAGATTTGACTCTTCGCCAGAGGAGATGGCTTGATTTCCTCAAGGATTATAATATGAGTATGCATTACCATCCTGGTAAGGCCAATGTAGTAGCATATGCCCTTAGTAGACTATCTATGGGTAGTGTAGCACACGTTGAGGAAGAAAGAAAGGAACTAGCAAAAGATGTTCATAGGCTTGCTCGCTTAGGAGTTCACCTTATGAGCATATCAGATAGTGGTATAACAGTTCAGAATGGGTCAGAATTTGCGTTGGTATCGGAAGTTAAGGAAAGTCAAGACAGTGATCCTATATTATGTCAACTAAAGGGTGCAGTCCATCCGCAGAGAAGGGGGAGATGGTGCTCTTCTCTACCAGGGTCGATTGTGTGTTCCTATGGTGGATGAGTTAAAACTACAGATTCTTGCATAAGCCCATAACTCCAGATATTCTATTCATCCAGGCGCCACTAAGATGTTCCGTGATCTGCGGGACGTCCTTATAATAGATTTTGTGGCTAATTGCCTAAATTTTCAACAGGTGAAGGTAGAACATCAGAAACCAGGAGGTATGACTCAAGAGATTAACATTCCTACATGGAAGTGGGAAATGATAAACATGGACTTCATTACAATTCTACCTCGTACTCGCAGACAACATGACTCCATTTAGGTGATAGTAGACAAAGTTACTAAATCCGCTCAATATTTAGGTGTTAAGACTATAGATTCCCGTATATCACGGTACATCTTAGTGGCACCTGGATGAATAGAATACCTGGAGTTATGGGATTTTTTTAGGATCTACTGTCTCAAGTCACCAACCTTAGGAACATATAAACGACACTGGTAGTGAAGCACACCATCTACCCCTTGGGAGAAAACCTCAACTTTTTGCTGATGAACTTCACCCTTCAATTGAAGCAATATAGATCACTGACTTATTTTTTGTTAACCTTTGCTACCAATGAATATTTTGACCCATTCTAAACTTTTAAACCACCATTTGATATGCTCATAAGGCAAACTCCTAAGCGAGCAAGCCAGTGAACATGATACGTTAATTCCTTAATTTCTTTCTCAACATGTGCTACACTACCCGTAGATAGTCTGCTAAGAGCATCAACTACTACATTAGCCTTAACAGGATAGTAAAGCACATTCATATCATAGTCTTTGAGGAACTGAAGTCATCTCCTCTGGCGAAGATTCAACTCTTTCTGGGTGAACACATATTGGGCTCTTATGGTCTGTGAACACATCTATGTGAACACCATACAAGTAGTATCACCAAATCTTTAGGGAAAATACCACTACTGAAAGCTCGAGGTCATGAGTTAGATAGTTCTTCTCATGCACCTTAACCTGTCTAGAAGCATAATCTATAACCTTACCTCGCTGCATCAACAAACAACCCAGGCCAACTGTGGATGCATCACAATAGATCACATAACTGTCTGAACCTTCTGGTAGAGTAAAAAACAAGAGTTGTAGTCAACCTAGTTTTGAGTTATGAGAAGCTCTACTCACAATCATCTTACCACTAAAACTTAACCTTTTTCAGAGTTAACCTAGTCAATAGAGAAGCTATGGATGAAAATCTTTCCATGAACCTTCTATAATAACAGGCTAAACCCAAGAAACTTCTGATATCTATAGGAGAGGTAGGTCTGGGCCATTGCTTCACTGTCTCTATTTTTTGAGAATCCACTTGAATCCCTTCGGTAGACACAATATGCCCAAGTAAAGCAACTGATTGCAACCAAAACTCACATTTGCTAAACTTAGCGAATAACTGGCGATCTTTGAGGGTTTGCAGGACAACCCTCAAATGAGTCGCACGTTCTTCCTCATTTCTATAGTAAATGAGGATATCATCAATAAAGATGATAACGGACAAGTCCAAATACTGCTTAAACAATCCGTTAATCAAATCCATGAAAGCTGCAGGAGCATTGGTTAGTCCAAATGACATGACTACAAATTCATAATGACCATACCGAGTTTTAAAGGTTATTTTTAGAATGTCACTATCTCTGATTCTGAGCTGATGATAACCAGATCGAAGGTATATCTTCAAAAAATGACTAGCATCCTGAAGTTGGTCGAACAAGTCATCAATCCTAGGGATAGGGTACTTATTCTTGAATGTGAGTTTATTCAACTGACGGTAGTCAATGCACATTTTTAGAGAACCATCTTTCCTTTTCACGAACAACACTAGTGCACCCAATGGGGAAATACTGGTCTGGTGAAGCTCTTATCTAGAGGGTCTTTCAACTGCTCTTTCAATTTCTTAAGCTCAACATTAGCCATTATGTAAGAAGGAATAGAAATAGGATGGTTATCTTGAAGGATATCAATTCCAAAGTCGATTTTCCTTCCGGGAGGAACTTTGGGAAGTTCTTCTAGAAACAAGTATGGGAACTCATTAACTACTAGAACTTACTCAAGAGTTGGGGCTTCGAAGCTTAAATCCTTAACCCGAACTTGATGATAGAGATACCCTTTAGAGATCATATTTTTGGCCTTAAGGTAGTAAATGACTCGACCCATAGGCACTAAGCTACTACCCTTCTATTGAGTGAAACGAATGTGAGCTACATCCTTCAGCTGGTAGGATGCCAACTCTACCCTATCATTTCGACTCACTTGCATCACTAAAAATATCTTATTTACCTCGGGGGTCCCCACCAACTTGCGATCCTAGGAAGTCAGGTGGATTCATCCTAACAAAATCACGGACTCTAGATGTTACTGAACCACCACTAGCATTGGCCAGAACCTGAACCTGCTGATTGTTTTAGTTGGCTACACTCTAAGCCCAAAGTTAAATGGCGTTCCGAAACTCAGCATTCAAAACCTCATGGTCAGGGACTGGAGGAATTGCACTAGCGTTGCAGGCATTAGCAATCATTGCGTAAGTTCTATGAGGAGGCAAGATCTAAAAATGCATAACATCGAGTTAGAAATAATATCATACCTATACACGATACGAGTAACAAGAAAGTGAAGTTTTTCCTAAAACCCTTCGTAGCCTCCCCCTCATAAGTGTAGTGCGCTTCACACTCATGAAAGGGACTCTACTTAGTGCGGCTTTTCAAACATCCTAGGACTCTTAAACCTAGTGCTCTTATACCAAGTTTTTCACTCCCTGAGGCTACCCCCTTGACGTAAACACGAGACTTAGTATCACGAGTTACCCCAAGGTAACCATGCTGGGATATCATAAGCATACTAAGATAAACTAAAATGAGAAATATTGTGCGGACGCTTAAGACCATAAATAAACTGAAGTGGGGATTACCCAATACTATCTGAATCTATAAACTGTGAGTTTAATGACAACTGATAGATCAAACTCCAAGCTAAAACTGAATCTAACTATGTCTAAATAAAATCCTCTAACTGACTAGAGATGCAGGGACATGCCCCCAGCTAACTCTAGCAAAACTGAAACTAGAAAACTGAAAGAAAAGAAAGCATGCCTATCGTCCTTGAATAATGAAGACTCACCACTGATGTTGCTTAACTGGAGATCGAGAACCAATCTATACGTGATCTGAATGCAGAGGACCTTAACCTACATCACGAGAAGATGTAGCGTAAAGTATGCGTCAGTACTTGAAATGTATTGAGCGTGCATGATAGGATAAAGCTGAAAAACATATACATAACTGAAATAAAGTATATTGATCAATGATATAAGATGAACATGAAGAATATACTAAACATGCTGGATATGAACTAAACTGAATGTATTGACCAAGTTCATAACATACTTAAACTAAATACTAATCTATAACTCATAACCTGGTCAATGCACTAGAATCTGACTGTGGGAGCTACTAATAACCAACATAAAACCACATTAGCTAAATATGGAGTCCGATGTATACGCCCCATCGAGAGTACCCAATATACCTTACCAAGGGTATATAGGCATGAGTGGCATGATAAATAAATATGATGCCCACAGAGGGGACTTAACCTACGGGGGCACATAGTTCTAGGACTATGAGAGTGACTGACCCTAGTCCAGCTCGATATTAAGACTACTTCCAATAGAATGTATGGAATACAACATAACTGAATTAAAGTGGGTAGCTTGGGATTCTGACATGCTAATTGACAATGCAATATTAAGTACTGATAATAAAACATTTGAAAACTGGTGCATGTATGTCTGTATTAACTGACCTACCAAGTGTAATTCATGAACTAATCAAATCACCACATCTGTGGTTCTGAATCTCATGCAAGGATTAAGCAACATAGTCGCGAAAATGTAATATTCTGATTAGGAATAATCTAACAGCTAAATCACAACAATAATATGAAGTTTTAGAAACGCTAAGTCTAAACATAATAGAGGGAATCAAGAATCTAACTGAATTTTAGGCACCTAATGGGCGAAAGGAACCTACTAGTAAAAACCCACATACCTGGCGATGAATTCCACAGAGAAATCTTTCAATTTTGGGGCTGGAATTGAGGGAAACTTGCTGCATGCTTTGATAGGGGTTTGGTCGACTCTTTCTCCTCTTTTGCTCTAAGTTTTCTAAATTTTGGTGAATGAACCACTTAGGGTAGATTTTGATTAAGTTACTAGACTAGAACTGACCAAAATGACATAGTTTAGGTTTCCAATGCATAGGGGAAAAGACCAAACAACCCCTGAATTAAAAGTTGTTGGGGCCACCGATGGGCCTGACCGACGGACCATGGATGGACCTACGTCCGTCCTAATCATCCATCATTTGGCGTCTGGGACTAGATCCTAAGGGGTCTAAACCATGGCCTGGACCGCAGACCGTGGTCCCACCTACAATTTGTGGGTCCTGGCGTGGGTCAACCCTTGGCTGAGATCTTATGGGTTTCTGGGGAGGGGCTGCAGGTGGAGAACAATGGGCCCCACCTACAGTCTATAGGACACCCTATGATCTGTGGGTGGTCCGCGTTGGTAGCACCTCCAGCTTTTGATTTGCTGCAATTTGATCTTTCTAACACATGGGGTGTTTTAGGCAATGAAGATCTTTAGCTTTCAACATTATCTCTTTAACGACATTGGTGCAGATGTTGGTTCATAGAGGAGGAGGTTTCTTCGGCCTCTCATGATGAGGTGCAAGTAAATTACTAAGACCTGCAATAAATATTCTATGTAATTGACACATCCCAAGAATATTTAAAGTTGCATTTTGTCAAGAATTTGATCAGAAAATTTATCAACAAATTGAATGGATCGTTGGATAGGGATAATAATACCTTGTTGAATACTATGCCCAAGGAATCGTAAATTATTTTGGAAAACATTATACTTAGTTCTGGATAAAACTATGTCATTTTCTTTGATTATATTAAAAAAAAAAAACTTTTAGATGTTTGAAATGTTGGTCAATGCTAGTAAAAAACACTAAAACCTTATCAATGTATACAATATTAAATTTTGAAAAATGAACTAAAAATATCATTCATTATTTTTTTGAAATTATAAGGGAGCACGTTTTAGTCCAAAAGGCATAACATTCCATTCATATTGTCCAAAAGGTACCGTAAAAGTTGTTTTATAACGATCTAATGGATCAGTTTGGATTTGTAAAAAAAAACAGACTTTATGTCAAATTTTTAGAAAATTGTAGTAGCGTAAACCGACGAAGAAGATATTTTTTATTTGAAATAGGATACCTAATCCAACGAAGATCAGAGTTTAAAGGTTTATAATTGATGACTAATCGAGTGACTCCTCGTTCAATCTCAGAACATTTGTTGACATATAAGGCAACACAACTCCAAGGGAATTTACTTGGAAAGATGAAATGTTTATCGAGAAGGTCATTGATATCTTCTTGACAGTTGATATCGAGCTTATGAGTCATTTGGATAGGACGAGATCTTGTAGGGATAGTTTTCTCATCAAACGTAGGTTCATAAGGAAGCCTAACTAGATATTTTTTACGATTCCAGAAAGTTATGGGTAAACATGCATAAAGTTCCTTTTGTGTTTTGATTTCCGAAGTTTTGATTTTTCTTGGAGAGAGGGTTTTTGTAGTGGATGTCGCAACCTTTAAAAAACCACTTATTTTTTGAAAAAATTGATCTGGGTTGTCTTGTGCTTTAAGGTGGACATGAATTTTTTGATAGGAGGTTTATCAAAAGGAAGGGAAATGTTGTCGCTCTCAATATTTAGGGAGAATAAAATCACCTATAAAGGATTGTCTATAACTTTGATTGGCACAAACGAGGTTGAATTAGAGAGAATAGAATCTCCTATAGAGGTTTGAACTTTTACATCACAGAGCTTCTAAGTAATCCCTAGTTTATTGTCATTGGCTACTCTAAGGGCTTCTTTGATTTTTTTTCAAAGAACATGGTAGGAATGAGTCTTTCTTGGACACGATTGAGATCTACACGTGTATCGAATAGGGCAATTATATCTAGGATGAATAATTTTTTTGACTATTAGGGTTATCCTAGTATGTCGCATACGGATGGAGATTCATGAGAGAAAGTCGATGAAATCACCTTGTCCCTCTTCTTGGTCGGTTGGTTCAATCATTTTAGGAACACTAGGCGGCATGGCTGAGAACTGCTGGAAGACAACACTGTCTAATTCTTGGTTAGCCTTTATTTCTCTAAGTTCTTCTTTAAGAAAATCTATCTCATACTAAAGATCCTGGATAATTACTTCCTTAGATTTTCTGGAAGGAAATCAGTTCGGAATATCAATAATATTGCAAGTGTTTGTCACATGGGAATGAGAAAATATATGTGAGGAAGAGGTGGAAGATTTATCTAATGCCTTTTTTAATTGCTCTAGATGGTAGCTTTTCTAATCAAAATGATGTAAATTACTAATAATTTCAAGGAGGAGATCTTCTTTTGTGAGAACATTGACCTCATGCTGGCTAATCTGGTCTTGGTCAGATTCAGAGGACTCAACTTTGTAAAAAGCTGGGATAAACTTTGCATCTTATATTAATGTGGGATCCGGATTCTCTCCGTTTTCCTTCTCTCCACTTTTTTCGGATTTCTATTTAAATTGATAACACATGTCATACGTTTAATTTTTATGGCTAAGATTTAATCAAATAATAAATCATGTCAATATATTTTCTCCCACAATAAGATATTTGTTTGCTCGATGATTAGTTCTCAAACCTTTTTATTTCACTACCTATAAATTATAGTGAAGTGTAAACTTAAGGTTAACTATCCATTATTTTCTATCATAGATTAGTGATTTACGTTAAATGTTGTCTTCCTCGGGCCTAGCACTTTTTTTTTCTAAACAAACAATAGTTATATTGGTAGTATAAAAGAAAAGGACAAAATAGATAATATGGAATAAAATGGTGAGAAAAGAAATGAAGAGGAGTCGGATCCATTAAATTAAAGCAAGAAGTAATGCACAAATGGAAGAAGTAAATCATTGGGTTTGAGTATGACAATAAATAGTTACAAATAGCTTACTTGAACACAAATTTTTCAAAATACTTGTATCCTCACACGGCTAAAAGAATTTAGTCACGTTCTTTTGCTACATCAACGTCTAGATGGTAAAAGCAATCAAATAACAAACTATTGCTAATTCTTATCAATTTTAGAGAGATCTTCAGGTATTCTGCCAAATTTTTACATTCTACAAAACTTCTACAACTTGTGTGGCTTATTCTCTTATGTTAGAGATCATTTTTATCGATCGAATTTCATGAACGGATACTTACCTTAGAAGAATACTCAGTACAATTGAAGGAACTATCGGAGAACATATTCAATATAATGGCGAAAGGATTAGGAAAGAAACAAGAAGATTTGAATAAAGTTTTTCATGGAGGAGAACAAACTATGAGCATGTATTACTATCCTCAGTGTCCTCAAGAAGGTGTTGTTATGGGGCTAAACCCCCACACTGATTTTGCTGGCTTGACCATTCTTTCTCAACTAAATGAAGTGGATGGTCTACATATCAAGAAAGATGGTGCTTGGATTCCTATTACACCTTTGCCAAATGCCTTTGTTATCAACGTCAGAGATATGTTAGAGGTAATCCACTAGTCACTTCTTCAAAAAATTTCCTTAACTTACATATTCATAATTGGGAAAATTATGCAGTTAAACAAACATATACTAGTTAATTAGCTAACATTACTATAGTTTCCATTAATTATAATTCAAAACTTACTTCTAGCTATAATTACATCCTCTCACTCGCCTCTCTCCTCTCTCTCTCTCTCTCTCTCTCCTCTCTCCTCTCTTCCTCTCTCCCTCTCGCCTCTCTCTACTCTCTCTGGAATCTCGCTTGCCTCTCTCCTCTTTTTTAGTCATCTATCCCTTGGATTTTGTGGTTCATATGTCACACATGTGAACTGAACTGACCCAAATCATTTTCGACCCGACACGACCCATTTTGTTTTATGAAAAGAAAATCAGATTAGAGTTAATCTGAATTAAATAAAAAGTGGAACAATTTTAAAACTGAAAAAAGGGGGAACTATTAGATTTTTTTTTTTAAATCTACTGTCCCATGTTTCTCTTTAAAAAGATGAAAGTTCTTCTTTTCAGAAGAGAGGTACGACAAGCACTACAAATAAAGGAAAAACACAACCAAATAAAAAAATACATTTAGTTTGTGAAATTTATCCTTCGTTTCCTAGTTATTCAAGGTCGGACTTTGGGGGGGGGGGCGTCCTGTGAGTCTTTAGACATTGTTTATTTTATTATAATAGTTTTCTCTTAGTGGTATTATTCTAATTATTTCCTTTATGTTTTCTAGTATATATTCTATGTATTGTATATCTTGTGTTTTCTGATACCAATTTTGGGGGAGGGGGGGTCCTGTGAGTCTTTAGACATTGTTTATTTTATTATAATAGTTTTCTCTTAGTGGTATTATTCTAATTATTTCCTTTATATTTTCTTTTATCAAATTTCCTAGCAGGGTTATATCTTCATTGGTTTTATGCCAATATTGTAAGTAATGGTAATTTATCATTAATCTGAATCTAATTCTAAATCGTTAATATTAAATCTCTCTAAGTCTGAATCTAGTTCATGTAATTCTATATCATACCATGTTTGATTTATTAGTTCTAAATCTTCATATGCGAATATCTTTTCCCATATTACTCTTCTTAGTTCAATAATTTCTATCTCTTTAAGGATATATAAAATTAGTGTTTTATAATTTAAAATTATTTCCTCATGTGAATAGGTCATATTGTTATGCTATTTTTAATTCAATAATTCCCTCATATCATATTGCATAATAATAATATTTATATTAGATTACTATAAACTAGATTATTTTCAACCATGTTTTCTTGTCACTATTAACATCGTACTTTCAAAGGTAATTACTTCCTAAACAGCGCCTCAACTCTATTTACTCCCCTCACGACTTCTCTCGCCTACGGTTTCAACTATAGGATGACATAGTTCTGCAAGTTTTCCCTTTTTTCCTTATGTTAACAAACTGGAAAACATGCTTCAAATAATTCTAGTATATAATAACTAATATAAACTTATCTAATCATGCTTTATGATATTCAGGAATTAAAGGATTTAGCTATGCATAATCATAAATAGATATACCTGTTCAATATCTTTTTGCTCCATATTGCTTAGAAATAGTATCTTTTTTATTGAGAGTATTTTGTTGTACCAGAAGGCTGGGCTTTCCGTCGAGAAAGTCTTGCCTTAGCTATGCCAAATGGCTCTCTATTTATAATATGAGGAGTAAGAGGAAAGTACTATTCTTACTTTACATCCGTCTTCTTTTCCACTAACTACTACTATTCATACCACTATCCTACTTTATTTTACAATTCCACTAACAATAATTCACAATATTCAAACAACTTTACATATTTTTCTAATTATTCTATCTTTACTTTTTATCTTGTCGGCTTTTGTTGCTTTCTTATCTTGTCGTTTCCCTCTTTTCTTACTCCAGCTGGACTTCTGGAATCACGTTATCTTCTCCTTGACATTTTGAACATTGATGATCTGGATATCTTTGGCCAATAGTTTTGCAATATCTTGTCATTATTTCTGAAGAGATAAAGTTTCTCTGTATAGCTCTTGTTGTTCTTGTTTTAACAAACTTAGTACCCACTGTCTTATTTCTTCCATATATGTTGTTCTTATGTCTCGACAATTTGAATATATCATTGTTTGTTCCTTTGCATAATAAATACATACTGAATTTTCGTTTAAATAATTGGTTGTTAATTCATTTAAAATAGTAGCTATCCCAATAACTCGTTTTCCTGCATAGAATGCTGGTATCTCCACATTTTGTATTTCATCTTGTTCTTCTATTTTTTCTGGTATGATCATTTCTCTAGTTGACCCAATTTTTATAACTTGTATAATTGGTTTAATTTCATCATAAAGTATTTCTGCTGGTGCTGAACAGAATCTTATGTAAAAAGGTGTTCCTTTAGTTATCCTTTTGTAGTTCATAAATGCTTTATGTAGCTCTGGTATTGCCGCTATTTCATCTCCTGTTTGGGTACATACCGTGTTCAATAGTCCATAGTTATAGCAAGTTGCTACTAGGTTCGAATTTGTCTTTGGTTGGGCAATCAGTTTATTATATCCTTGTAGGTTTTGAGTAATATAGTCTTCATGTGGATTTGTAGTAGTTTTAGATCTGGGGTTTTTGTTTAAGAAAGTCTGTATTTTGTGGATGTTTTCTATATAGGCTCTGGTTATGTGGTTAGAGGTCTTTCTGTCTTGTCCTAGACTATCTTTGTAGGTATTTAATTGTAGTGGTATGAATATGGGGTTTTGGTTTCTTGGTACAAATGGTTTTTCAAATATCTTGTTCATATTGGTATTAACATATCTTTTTTCTTCCTTTATTGTAGATGAGGTGCTCCCTGTAGCTGCATGTAACAAATAATCGTTATGGGTTTTTAGCTGTTTCACATCGTCACCTTGTATCTCTGGAATTTTAGAGTCTTCCGATCGACTTATCTCCGCATGTTTATAGTCATGCTGCTGACTTAATTTCAATTTTTGTAGCTCTTTGTCTATATTGTCCATTTTTGTACAAAGCATAGTCATAACTTTGAACATATCTTCTAATGTATTTTGTTTTTCAGTTTGGGTAGCTTTGTCTTGATATGTAATCTGCAATAACATTTTTGTTAGTACATATCACTTCTATTGTAAATGTAAAATTTAATATATTTAATACTAGTCTCCGTATTTCTTTAGTTGTGATCAAATCTTGTACCTTTCTTGTTATCCACCATTTTACATGTGTATTATTTGTTCTTACAATAATTTTTTTATATACGATGTATGGTTCAAAGGCTAATAGACATTTATATATTGAATATAATTTCTTTCTATTTATTTCCCATTTAATTTCTGGATTTTTAAATGTACCTGAATAATATCTGCAATGGTGTTCTATTTTTTCTTTATCATATCTATATTTTAATACTCCTCCATAAATTATCTCACTTGCATTTGATTCTACTATATAGGTGAATTTCTTATTTTCGTCTGGAAAATATAATTTAGGTAGATTTTTGCATAATGCTTTTATATTCTTTATTTGTTTTTTATCATTATCATCAAACCTATATTCAACATCTTTTTTCAATTTTTTATGTAATGGTTTTAAATTTTCTGCTAAATTGGGTATATATTCTCTTACCTGGTTTACTAATCCTAAAAATGATTGCAGTTTCTTTTTCGTATCTATTTGTTCATCAAAATTTATTATTTTTTGTATTATGTGTGGCTGCATTTTTATACCATTTTTATCTATTTCTATTCCTAGAAATTCTATTTGGTTTTTCATTATTTATGTTTTTTTCTTACTTAGGCTTATTCCTGAGTAGGTAATAATATGTATAAATTTTTCTAGTAATTTTATATGCTCATCTTGTGTTCTCGAGTATAATAATATATTGTCTATGTATATTATACAGTTTTCTAATTGGTTAAAGTAATTATCCATAAAATGTTGATATCTTCCTGGTGCATTTTTGTATCCAAATGGTAATACGTTCCATTCATAGAATCCTTGGGGTACTGTGAAAGCTGTTAACTTTTTAGATTCTTCTTCTAATTTAAGGTGGTAAAAGCCTGATTTACAATCAAATTTACTAAAGTAATTATATCCTTGGATTTGTCTTATTTTTAAGATCTTATTTGGTATTGGATAATTATATGTTTTTGTTTTTGCATTTAGGTTTCTATAGTCAATGACCATTCTACTTTTTCCTCGTTTTTGTTCACTATGTTTATTTACTATAAATGTTGGACTTGTATGTTTACTATTGCTTTCTTGTATATATTTGTTTTCTAATAACTCTGTTATGTGCATTTTAAATTCTTTTAGATCATTAAAATTATATTTTAATGGTTTTTGAGTTATTATACTATTTTCGTCAATTAGTTCTATTTTAACCTTTGTTTTGTGTTTCTCCCAACCTTTTAAGGGATTTTCACTATATCTTCTATGGTTAATATTTTATCCCATATTTGTAATTTTATATTCCTTGCTTTATGATTTATCATACTTCCTTCATTATTAAATCCTGTTACCACTATTGGTGTTTTTAATAGTTCCCATTTTTCTTCTGGTAAACAGTTATATTTACACATGTTAGCTTCTGCTCCTGTTTCTATCATTGGGGTATAATATCTATTATAATACTTTTCCACTATTATTTTCGCGAGTATATATATTTTCATATTGTTCTTTTTATTATTACTATTTTATTTTTATAGGTTATGGTTAATTGGGTATTTTCTAGGTTATATGGCTTCATTTCTTCTGACCATTTTATTCCTAGTATAATATTTTTATCTCCTTGGTAAATTTTAAAGTGTATTACCATCGGTATTCCTCCAATACTTAGTTCTTTTTCTACTGTTTCATTTATTGCTATAAATTCTTTTGGTAATTCTGTTTGTTTTTTAGAGTTTATTTCTTCTTCTGTTATTAATTCTCTCGTAATATAATTTTCTTCTTGACCGGTATTTATTGTAAAGATGAATTTTCTTTGTTCTAATATTCCAGTTATATAGTAGTAGTATGGTTCTATTTCTTTTATTTCTACTGATTTTCTTGATGATTGAGGTGTCTCATAGCTGTAATTTTTTACTCTTTTGGATGTACTTATCCTATCACTGACTATTTCTAGATCTTCTTCTATGTCTATTTCTTTATAGCTATAGTCATTGTTATCTATTACAGTGACAATTTGTTCAAATGGATTTTCTATCTTTATCCTATTTATTTTATTTTTTGCTGTTATTTTATGTGTTGTTGTTAGTACATATAAGTTCTTACATCTTGCTGTGAATATTTTACTACCTGGGGCTAGTTCTATTCCTGACATTTTTCAGTATAATACTAATGATTTATCTATATTTCTGTCATTTATTGCTACCGAATATAGCCTTTATAACTTGTATTTCTTTATTTATTATTCTTTTATTTATTATTGGTATTTTTGCTTTACCTTTACTATATTTATAATCTATTATATGTTCTTTTTGACTGACTACATAATATTCTTCTTTTTGTCTTTTAAATATATTTTTTTATCATTGGTACTTTAAATATTTTTTCTACACTTAGATCTAATTCCTTTCCTTTTATCTGTTCAAATATGTTAATATCGAATATAATTTTCTGCTCTGAAGATTCTTCATTTATATATTCTTCTTCATCTATTATCGGTACGTGTTTTTCAGTCATTATCATATATATTTAATTCTTCTAGTTCTTCATTTTCAGATAATTCATATATGCTATCATCACTATCAAGTTCATAATCTAGATATTCTATCTGCATACATTCGTCATTATTTATTATTATTTCGGCTATTTATTTTTTCTTAGGATTTTTAGGTAATTTACAGTCTTTAGCTATATGTCCTAATTTTCCATAGTTATAACAAGTACATTCAGTTATTTTCTTTTTTGGTTTATATGGTCTTTTATTGTTGAATATTTTTAAGTAATATCTTCTTCTAGGCCTTTTATATTTATATTGAGATTTATATTTTTTGTATTTACCTTGTTTCCTATTCTTTTTATAGAAATTATCAGCACATCCGAATTGGGGTGCTACCTTGTCTTTACAACATGATAAATTTTTTATTATATATTTTTCAATTTTTATTTTTTTCCTATATTTCTCACATATGTCTGCGTACCATTTTTGTAAAAATCTTATTCTTGCTCCTAAAGTATCTTGCAAACCTGCTTCGTTCCAGTCTTTTATTATTTTTGAACTAAATGGTTCTGGTAATTTTGTAAAATATAATCTTCTTATTTCTTTTCCTTCTTCTGGTGTATATGTTCCTTTATAATAATATTCTCTAAATACACATGTATATTCATCTATATAACACATATTACAGATTGCTAATTTTAACATTAGATTTCTGTTTAATTGTTTTTCTTTATTCAGTTCTTCTGTTTCTGTAGTTGTACTACTAAATTCGTTTCTTATGGCGATTTCATATTTATTTAATATGTCTATTGACGTTGTTGCAATTTTTCCATCTATGCTTTTATTACTTCTTAATGTGTTTAGGCTTTCTTCTGTTAGGTTTTGTAACCATAATTTTACTGTTCCTATAAATGTTCTTTCTATGTATTCTGGTACTTCTGGCATACTTATTTTATTATCTATTAGTTGTTTTGAGATATATCCTATCCATAGTTGGATTGTTTTATTTATATCGGTTACGCAATCT
>JAJOOO010008131.1:0-20991 GCA_029582685.1 Solanum piurae | reverse complement strand
AGGGGGTGGGTGGTCGAGGATCGGGATGAAAAAATAAAAAATTGAAGTTAGAAAATATTTTTTAAAAACAAACTTAATTTTTTTTCTTTTTGATGGGGTGGGGGGCTGATGGGGGGACGAGGGTAGGGGGTAAAAAAATAAAAAATTGAAATGAGAAATATCTTTTAATATTTTTGGGAGGGGATGGTGGTAGGGGGTGGGGGTAGGGGTAGGAGTAGGGGTGAGGGTTGGGTAAAAAAATTGAATTTAAAAACAAGCTTTAAAATTATTATTTTTGAGGGGGGAGGGTTGGGGGCTGGTTTGAGGGTAGGGACAAAATAAATTGATTTTTTCAACAAAAAAATAATTGTAATTTGAAGTTGGAAGATAGTTTTGGAAAATGTTTTCCTTAAGTTTTGAAGGGAAGTCATTTTCCTTAAATTTGAGGAAAATGAGTTGATTTGGAAAATATTTTCCAAAACATTTAACCCAACCAAACATGAGAAAATTGGAAAATATTTTTCGGAAAATGTTTTTCTTCATACCAAACACACCCTAAGTTAGTGCATGCTCATTTTTAAAAAAGCTTCTGCATAGTCGTTTGGTTGGGAACAAGTTATCCTGGGGTTAGTTATTATGGGATAACTTTTTCCAGCATATATATGAGATAACTTATGTCATCACTATGATATAAATGATGGGATAAGTAATTCCAAACATGACAACCAAACAAGATACAAAAATTTTATCTCATCACTTTTTTCTTATCTCATTACTATTTATTTTTATCCCTCACACCAAACGATCTTTAATATAGAAGTAAGTCATGTCAAGGATCCGTTTGAAACTAATAATTATTCTGAGTGTTAGTAGCGTCCAGGGTATAGACTTGAATCGTAATAAATGAACAGTTCTTATGTTGTGATTTTACTATTTTTAGAAAAATCACTTTTTAAAATGCTCTAAGTATAAAATAATTTAAGAAAAATAGTTAGATAGAGTTGTCACTTTTTTTTTTTTAAAAAAGAAATGAAGATAACTTGATTTTAAAAGGTCTTAACAGATAAATCTTTAAAAATTTAGGAAAATAGGTTAGAGATTTTTAGTTCTACTTTAAGAAGGTATTAACACTTAAAGTTGCCCCTAACATGTGATTATCCGACGAAACTTTTTTGAGAAAATGACCCAGTATAGAAATAATTATTACTCCCTTTGTCCCTATTTACTTGTTCATATTTCCTCTTTTAGTTGTCCCTATTTACTTGTCTATTTTGACAAATAAAGAAATGAATTTTTTTTCCTATTATACCCTCATTTAAACTTCTTGAAAATTTTTAAGTTTTAATTCATCCTCTTTGAAATCATAATTAATAAAGGTAAAATTGTAACTTCATTATGCTAATCATTGTTGTCTTAATATGTGTGTCATTTCTAAAGTGGACAAGTAAATAGGGACAAAGAGAGTTTTTTTTTTTTGAAAAATTACCTAAATACACAACTTATTTTATCATATTCTCTAAAATTACCTACCATTTGAAAAAACTACAAAAATTTCTACTCTCTTGTTCTCGAATATATCACTTTATGTGGTGTATCTGGGCATACGTGATATATTGGGACGTTGAGTGATCTATTTGAAATCGAGACGAAATGTATTGCGACGTTGAGCGATGTATCTGAAATCGGGACGCGAAATATCAAGACGTTTTGGAATGTATTCAAATTCCACCAAATATAAGAAATTTCTGTATTTTGAAAAAGAATAGGGCTAGGATGTAGTTAGCTTTTAATACTATGAGATTTGTGTAAATTCTTTTTTTTTTTTAGTTTTTTAAGAAAAAGATAAAGGAAAGGAAACTTAACTAACCATTTTGAAATAAATTGAAAGTAATTAAGGCTTTAACAAAATAGATTAAGTAAGAATTTATTTGAATAAAATAATAACTCGAAAAAATTTAATCAATTAAAGATAACTGAAAACTTGATTAGGAATATTTGAGAATTGATGGTCCATCATTTGGAGATTTTAACTAAGTTAATTAAAATATTTAAAAAACTAGAATTTAAATAACATTTGTGTGCCCAAGTCCGGTTTCCTTTCACATGGACCAGCAACTTGGGCCTTACTGTTGCTTTTTGACCCAATTTCTCCTTTTGTATATACCTGTTGTATATCAATGTATATGATATATATTAATCGCAAGTCTGCTGCATATAGCCCTACATTTCAGCTTCCGAGACCTATATCAGCTTCCCTTTTCAAATTTTTACATCGATAGGGCTGACTCGAAAGGGGTGTTAAGGGGACAAAGAGGGAGTCCCGGTTGGACTCAAGATGAATAGTTCATACATAGAAAAAAAAGAATTAGTACTAAACCATACCACTAAAACCTTAAAACTAATAAATATAAAAACAAACAAATCATAATCAAATGAAAGTATTTGTTTTTTAGTTATTAGTATTAATAAATGGGAATACTCCAATAGCAAATTTATCATTTATAGCATGAATGACATCAACATGAGAAGAGAAATTAAACAGTATTTTTTTTTTTTGTTGATAAATTAAACAATGTTTATACTTGATAATATAAGTTTGAATATAGAGGTATAAAACATGAGAAAATAAAATGTTTAAAAGTCTACAAATACCATATATTTATTATCACAAGTGAAGCTTCATATATTAAGTAAGGCAACAAATATAAAAAGATCAACAGCTAACTAAGGAAAAGGGAATGAAAAAAATCATTTATAATCAAAATATTAAGTATTCGTTTTGGGCTTCTGTTCGGTGGGTTGCTTTTAGTTTCTCTTCACCTGCAGTTGTGCATCAAAAATTAGCCAGTGAATATATGATGACGTAGGAATGACTCAATGCCTTAAAAAATGAGGTATCCGTTTTAGGCCCGAAATTTGAGTGTCCTATATTTTTTAGTAATAATAGAATTATTATAAAAAAAAATATGTAAGAGCCGCCGTAGAGAACGGAGAACTTTAATTTATTCATTCTTCTCTTTTATTATTTATTTGTATTCATGATTTTTGGAAGATATTTTAGCTATTGGTTTTAAATTTTCATGATTGACACAACTAACTTTATTTTTATGAATTTTGATTGTGTTTTCGAGATAATGTGTAACTAAATTTTATAATTAGGGTTGTGAGAACCATGATGAAGTATCAAAGTAAGTTAATGTAACAAATCATTCTTGAATGGTGTCACGACCCGAGACTACACCTTCGACGTGGCCGACACTCGAGAATCATTGATGGTTCCCAAGCGAACCTCATCCTGGCTGACTACAATTGGAAGACTAACTCAAGCATACATAAGCATCAAATTGAAAGAAACGTTTAAAAACAACTTACTAAATCTCAAAACTTTGTTGAATACACTAAGTATGAATTATAAGTTTAAATAAAACATTTGAAAATTATAAGACTTTCCAAAACTGTCTATCTATGAAACCTCTACTATATATAGACAAGTGTCCGGACAAGACCCACAACTACTCAAAATGCTAAGAATACTAACAACTCATAAAACTGGAGTCCTCCGAAAGCAAGGAGATCTCATTCGAAAGATGACGAGGGGATGAAGTGATCTCAACAGACTCTTGTTGAGGATCCTAAGAACTTGTAACTGCATCATTAAAAAATGCAAGTCGAATGGCATCAGTACATTGAATTACAAGTATGTAATATAGCTGAATAACAAATAACTGAATGAAAGGACTGCAATGATATAGATATATACTCAATTGAATGTAAAGAAATAAAGAAGTGAAATTATTAAAAATTTACAAAAATACTTACTCATCTCTAACCTCAACATATTTAGTGATATATAAAACTACACTTTTAACTCTATTTGGGAGATTCTCTAACCGACAATCCTTACTATGAACTACGTGATGATACAGTGTCTCGCCCACGTTGTTAGATTTGTCTTATACCTTGCCGGAGTATAGAACACCTCAACTAAGTGGATCCACTAAGCTCTACCCGAAGGCACTAAGGATTCATCTAAAAAGTATGATCTTTTACCCATGTTGTCATACATGGTTTATGAGGAATGTGAGTTGTCTGAACTCATCCCAATATCGGTGCTCAATACTACTCCCAATAATATGTACCCATGATCAATGTTTAAAAACATACTCTTCCTCTAGTTTGAGATAATTGCTCAAACTATCCTCTTAAAAGAGGTAACTGCTCTTGAAATATCCTTGAACTCATAATTTAGAAATCAAAGCTCTCTTTTATCAATATAAAATACATTTGGAAATACTTAGGTCTCTTACTCAATTCATACATGAAAACTCTTTCTCAAAAATATATCAAAATCATACTGTAATATGATCATTGATGACTCGGGGAGAGATTTGTTTTCATTTATAGTATGGCAAGAAATTAATTACAATATAGTGGAATTTTGTGTATAAATAAGCAACACATTTTTTGGAGAGTCTCATCAATTAACATCTCATTTTCACTTGAGTCATGACAGAAAAAAAAACTCTAGGACGTCAAAAGATTTTGATGGCCGAAATAGAAGACAAAGATGATCTATACTCAACAGTTTCAAAGCGTTGTGCAAGTTTATACAAGAAAGCTAGGCAAGCGATATGATTGGGAAATATGACGGAATAATAATATTTCCCTCCATTGATAATCCTTTCTCTTTTTTTTCACCCTACAATTGCTGTTGTTGTTGAACGTTTTTTTCTCTTTCACTTCCCTGCACATATGGACTAAAAAAACGATCAACGACAACATCAATTGAAGGGTGGAAAAAGGAGAAAGGATTATCAATGGGGGGAAAATATTATCATTCCCACATCAATATCGTATTTTCCAATCATATCGCTTGCTTTCTTGTTTAAACTTGCACAACGCTTTGGAAATGTTGAGTATATATCATCTTCGTCATCTGTTTTAGCCATCAAAATATGGTGATGTCCTAGAGTCTCTTTTTCTGCCATTACTCAAGTGAAAATGAGATGTTAATTGATGAGGCTCTCCAAAAAATGTGTTGCTTATTTATATAAAAAATTCTTCTATATTGTAATTAATATCTTGTCCTACTATAAATGAAAACAAATCTCCTCATTATGTTAAAACTATAGTAACAAAATAAATTTATGTATATACTTAGAAAAAGTAGTCTTTCTCTTACCATAATAATAAAAAAATAAATCAAAATTTTCAAATTAAAGAAATTAATACTCTAATATGGTCAATGACTTTATCAATTAATTGAGGAAAGTAGGTGAGAACTGGATTTGAAATGAAATAATCTACATATCAAAATCTTAAAAAATTCAATATAATAGGAAAATGTTTTAATTAGCTACTATAATTGTAGACGACAAAAATTAATATAATTAGAAGAAAAAAATTTCTTGCCTAAAATTTCTTGAAATTTCATGAGTGGAAGTTACCAAATTCAAAAATAAATCTTAGTGAGTGTCAGGGAACTTTAAAATATTTGAAGACCAAAATTTGAAAAGCTGGTCAAATTTCATGGTCAAATAAATAGCCAAAGGTGAATTTTTAAAATCTACTTTCAAAATACTTCACTGCTATATACATTATTATTATATTGTTACCTTTGTAAAAAAAATATACGTTATTATTATCTATACTTTCAAAATATTATGTATCATACCACTAATTAAGAATTGACTACGTATCTTTTACTTAGATACATCTATTTTTACTACCATATACACAAAAAAAGGGAGAGAGACAAGCGAGGTTTAGGAGGGAGGTGGGCGAGATTCATATGTATCCCAAACACATGCGAATCACACTAGATAGATGTTGAAATCCTCTTTTTTAAATAACGGCTACCGAGTTAAATTTTTGCTATTGACAATATTTTTCCACATTCTCTGTGAAATCTATCCTGACTCATAATTGAGTAAATATATTACAAACAATTATTTATATTTCTTTTTAAAAATTATATTTGTTGTTATCACCTTCTCACTTTTTAAATTTTTTAATATTCACTATTTGATATGCTTATTCAAAAGTATTACTAATTATTCATTTATTGATGATTAAAGACTATGGTAAAATGGTGAGTATTTGATCAATCTTAAATGGTTTACGAATATGCTAACAATAATACTTATAAAATTTAAATTTAAATTCAAATTATATTTCTAAATCGATCCTTCAAAAAAATTTAACTTATAATGAAGAGATTTTTTTCATTTATAGTACGGCAAGAAATTAATTACAATATAGTAGAATTTTTTGTATGAATAAGCAACACATTTTTTGGAGAGTCATCAATTAACATCTCATTTTCACTTGAGTCATGACAGAAAAAAAGACTCTAGGACGCCAAAAGATTCTGATGGCCAAAATAGAAGACGAAGTTGATCTATACTCAATATTTTCAAAGCGTTGTGCAAGTATATACAAGAAAGCAAACGATATGACTGGGAAATATGACATTGATGTGTGAAAAATAATATCCCCTCCCCTCCCCCATTGATAATTTTTTTTCTTTTTTTCACCGTACAATTGATGCTGTTGTTGATCGTTTTTTTAGTCCAATAGTTTCTCTTCACTTCCCTGCACATATGGACTAAAAATGATCAACAACAACATCAATTGAAGGGTGGAAAAAAGAGAAAGATTATCAATGGGGGGAAATATTATTATTCCCACATCAATGTCATATTTCTCAATCATATCGCTTGCTTTCTTGTATAATCTTGCACAACGCTTTAGAAATGTTGAGTATAGTTCATCTTCATCTTCTATTTTGGCCATCAGAATCTTTTGACTCCCTAGAGTCTTTTTTTCTGCCATTACTCAAGTGAAAATGAGATGTTAATTGATGAGGCTCTCAAAAAAATGTATTGCCTATTTATACAAATATTTTTTCTATATTGTAATTAATTTCTTGCCATACTATAAATGAAAACAAATCTCCTCATTATGTTAAAATTATAGCAACGAAATAAATTTATGTAGATACTTAGAAAAAATATAGTCTTGCTCTTACCATAATAATAAAAAATAAATGAAAATTTTCAAATTAAAGAAATGAATACTCTAATAAGAATATGGTTAATGACTTTATCAATTAATTGAGGAAAGTAGGTGAGAACATAATTTGAAATGAAATAATCTACATATCAAAATCTTAAAAAAATCAATAAATAGGAAAATATTTTAATAAGCTACTATAATTGTAGACGACAAAAGTTAATATAATTAGAAGAAAAAATAAATTTTCTTGCCTAAAATTTCTTGAAATTTCATGAGTGGAAGTTACTGTCACGATCCGAGTCTACACCTCGGATGTGACACGGCGTACAAGACTCCGCAGAGCCTCATGGCATATCATGAACATAAGAGTATAGGAAAATAATGCGGAATTTAAAACTTTTCTTTACAATCGAAGTCATTTTCATAAAAGCACGCGGAAGTCTTTCTATACTTTGTCTCAAACCATCTACAACACTTTGAATAAAAACTTTGGGACATAGCCCATACAAAAGCTCTGAACATAAAATAAAAGACGTAAAGAAAATGGTGGGTTTGCCCTCGAAACTATGAGGACTCACCAAATCTTCAACTCCTTGCTCCTTAGAAACCTATCTTCCAATAATAGAACATCAAGTCTCCAAACCCTACACTTTGTAGAAATGTAGAAATATGGGTTAGCACACAAAAATGTACTAAGTATGATAGCCATGCAAAAACCATGCTTAAAAAGGATATTTTGATTGAAAACCATGCTATATGCCAATTTTGAGAAACATCATGAACTTTAGTATACAAGGCATAAGATACAATCACATTCAACATACAAGTCATTACGTCACATTAGAACCTTCACCTTAAGTAATCCTACTGTCACGTCCCGCCACTTCACAGTCAAATTTAGCATCCGAATAGGGGCAGAAGAGTCTAGAGTTGTGGAGAGGTTTATAGAGAGCTCTAGAAGCCCCTAGACACTTTCAAGAAGGCCCTAGAATAATTTAGAAGATGTCTTAGAAACCTTTGGAAAATCCTAGAATGTGTAGAGAATTTTAAAGAAGGGATCAAATTGTAAATACTTAGGGACTTGTAAAGTAAATATTAATTACACTTTTCCCTTAGGTGGTAGTATAAATAGAGGTGCCATTCATTTGTAACACGTCCAAGCTTGAACCAAGCAACCAAGCAAGTTGTAAAGCATTCTCCAAGTAATACAAAGCCTTCTTCCAAATCTTTCTAAGTCTTTCCTTTCATTCTCTTAGCGATATTAGTTTCAAAGGGATTACTTGAGCTTACAAGATCGTGAAAGATTCGTGAGTAATTTTTCAAGTGCCGCACGGAGCTTTAGTGAAAACTCTAAGTCCGTGACACTAAGCTATACTTGTGCAATGTAAGAATAGCATCCCATACTACTATTCCTACTAAGTACCACTTTGAGGCCACCTTAGATGAACTTACCATTTTTCATACTCATCTTTAGTCAATACTCATGCATAAGGAACACATACATTTTATAAGTCACGACAAGGAAAGTAACTCATAATACAATCCAAGTAAAGCATGCATCATTACATTAATCATTTATGTCAACATTCTCATTAGCTTCATTAAGAGCACATTCATTCATTAGACATTAAAACATTGGAGAATCATACCATAGCCCTCTCAAATCCTACTCGTGCAATGTATGGATGGTATCCCATACTACCACCCACACTTCATAGAACCTCTCAAGCAACCATAGCACGTATCTCACATGATGGGAATAAGCTTTAACTGACATAGACCATGTGAACTTAACATGGAATCCAGTGTCTTGCCCCCACACCGAAAAGAGGTGGTCTACTTGCCTAAGGTAGGATCGGTAAAATTTTAGCTTAGGTGGATCCACTAGCTAATAACCTATGCGGGCACATAGTTATGGGATAAGAAAGATGCTCATTGAAACCCAACCTAACGTGGGGAGAACAAATCTTACCATATCCACTCGGTACTAAGCCTCAATTCCCATAGAGTGGATCATTTTCATTAACATTATTATACTTGAGAGAAATGCCATTGGCCTATCGACCCAAGGTACATTATTGCACACATGAAATGAATGTCATTGGCCTATCAATTCATGGTACATTATTAAGATAGCTCATTGAATCCTCATGAAAGAAATGTCATTGGCCTATCAATTCAAGATTCATCATTACATTAGTTCATTGACTCATTATGAAAGAAATGCCATTGGCCTATCGATTCAAGAGTCATCATCACATTAGTTCATTGGCTCATTATGAAAGGAATGCCATTGGCCTATCGATTCAAGACAAAGCCTTAGAACACTTCATTAGTCATTTATGAAAGAAATGTCATTGGCCTATCGATTCATGTTCATTAAGTCAAGATACATTAGTCACACAAGAAGAGGATATCTATGCCTACCAATTCAAGGTACATCAATCAACATTTACTTTCATTTACACAAGAAGATGATGCCCTAAGCCTACCAATTCAAGATGTAACATTACATTGAAGAAACCTTTCACATTCTATCATCATTATTCATAAGCGTACAATTGAGAATAACCTTTCAATAATAACACAATTGCATTGTAGACATGATCACATTACTTTCATTGAAATCACAAGCATATTCATAACATCATGATCATACATCAATCCTTCATACTTTGTCCTTCAAGGCCATGAATCTCAATTCACCAACACACCTATAATACTACAATTTAGGCATGAATAATGACATAATTCAATTAACTAAATCAATATAGACTTAATCTCTTCATATGCTTCCATAATCAATCAATCTCAAAACACAATTCACAATTTAGTACTTTGAGGGAATCATCATAGGGAAATTACATCTTAAAACAACATTAATTCATCAATTCAATCACAATTCAACCTTTGAAAATGTTTTGAAATTGAACCCATGACTAAGATTGAAACCCTAACTTTTGGGGGATTTTGGAAACTTTGAAATCATGTTTTGAAGGGACTCCTTGAGTGGAAACTAACCAAGGATGAAAATTACCATACCTCAATTGAAGAAACTCCACGAAATTGAAGAGAAAAGATGAAATATTGTGCTCCAAACCTTGACTTCTTCTTCTCCAATGGTGGTTTCTAGAGAGAGAATTATTTGGAGGGGAAGTAGTTTCTATTTTTTATTTTAGGGAATAATGAATTGTAAAAGGGTGTTTAATACTTTATAAAGCCTTAAATAACTCTAAATAAACAAAATAAACCTACCCCTAACTTCACTAACCACCCCATGAATTTACCAAACTACCCTAGCCTTGGCCAAACCTAGGTAGACTTTCAGGGGTGACCTACGCCCCATGACCTACGGACCGTAGGTGGCTCACGCCCCGTCCTGCAGGTCCGTAGGTGGGTTCAGAGACTAGTCATTTTGGGGCCTGACCCACGACTCCCACCTACGGGGCGTGGGTCCACCTACTGGCCGTAGGTGCCATCCGTAGGTGGCCCTATTTTGGCAGCTTGGGCAGTTTTGGGGGGCTTTGGAGGTTAGGCTTTAGGGTCCCCCTCAAGGACCCCTTGGTTGGTCCTTAGGGAATCGTACCTTGACGTTTAACCCCTAAACCTCTCAACCTAAAATCGGCAACTCATTTTACAACATAAAACCCCACATCAAACTCAACAACACACTCGTAAGGCTCTAGTTTCACCTACTAGTTTTCCGAGTCGTTACAGTTACCAAACCCAAAAATAAATCTTAGTTAGTGTCAGGGAACTTTAAAATATTTGAAGACCAAAATTCAAAAAACTGGCCAAATTTCATGGTTAGATAAATAGCTAAAGGTGATTTTTTAAAATCTAGTCTCAAAATAGATGTCCAATGCTAGCTAAAAATATTGCGAAAACTACATAATTAGACATACTTCACTGCTATATACATTATTATTATCCATACTTTCAAAATATTACGTATTTTACCACTAATTAAAAATTGACTACGTATCTTACACTTAGATACATCTATTTTTACTACGAGATACACAAAAAAAGGGAGGGAGACAAGCGAGATTGGGGAGGGAGGCAAACGAGATTCATATGTATCCCAAACACATGTGAATCACACTAGATAGATGTATCTATATGTATCTTGAGTGATTCACATGTATTTGGGATACCAGATACATGAGAGAGTGGCGAGCGAGATGGGACAGAGGCGAGCATGATTTGCTATATATGTATCCGAGATACATGCGAATCCACTTGGATACAATGTATATAGAGCAAATTACATCAAAATTTGACCTTATGTATCCGAGATACATATATTTGGAAGTATTTTGGATGCACTAAAATTTGGTAAGATAAATAATATTACAAACTATAGTGTGTTTAAGTAATTAGATCCTAAACTAGTGGTTCTTATTTATACAAAAAAGTTCTTCAATATTGTAATTCATTTCTTGCCATACTACAAATGAAAACAAATCTCCTCATTATGTTAAAATTATAGTAACAAAATATGTTTATATAGATACTTAAAAAAATATAGTCTTGCACCTATCATAATAAAAAAAAATCAAAAATTTCAAATTAAAGAGATTAATATTCTAATTAAGAATTATCTTTATATATTATTATGATCTATAGTTTTAAAATATTACGTATCTTACCACTAATTAAGAATTGTCCACATATCTTACACTTAGATGCTAGTCGCCTTAACATTGCAAACACTCGGATCAGAATCTAGGAGAAACAAGTTGAACTTGACAATCTCAAGATCATAGAAGCAACAGACGAGACTAACATGAAAGAAATGTGGGAACAAATTAAGGAATTTAAAGCAGAGGATTTGAAAATTTTTGAAAGTCGATTGGATGTTGTTGATTTGATGCTGAAAAATGTTGTTACTTCTTTTGCACAAGCTCCTCAAGAAAATGCTAATTAAACATACTATGGTTCCTAATACATTTGAAGCCTCATGCTATCAAATAATTAAGTTTCTTAAATGTTCTTTTTTAAAGTTATGGTTTTTATTTTTATTTTAAAGTTGACGGTGTTATTTAAATTTAGTAGTGATTTCCATTTATGATAAGAATTTAGTAAACTTAAGACTTGAATTTTCTATGTATTATGAGTTCAATATTCAAATTTCGTACGACATATTTTAGAATTTTTCACATTTATATCTGTTTTCTCTCTGTATTGCGGAGCATCTGCCAGGTTAAAGTGTCTCTAGTAAATCAATTATAACTTTTTATTCCGAACTCAGATTGACGGTAACTTGACGACATTAGATAAAGTCTCATAGAACTTTAATTTGATAGATTATGGGTCACATACCTCTTCATATTCTAAGAAATATGGTAATTTGAAGTTGACCCTTATATTGACTCTAGCCAAAGCTTCACCGATAAAAATACTTTGAACTTGGCTTGATTTTTGAGGTACCTTACAACCTTTAACTACACTCGATACATTTACTACACTTAGTAAAGAACCTTAGCATATATATATATACAGCTTAGAAATCATCATGCTCAGACCTATACACATATGAAGGATGATTTAAATCTTTGCTTAAATGTTGCGGGACGATACATATATTTTAATAAATAAGAGTTATAGATTTCGTATTTTATTTCTTAAAAAGTAGAGGTTTTTATTTTATAAAAAAAGAAATAAAAGCTTACTAAAAAGTATTGCGTATGGTTACTGTTCTCATTCAATATGTGGGGGACATTGTTTTCGAACCCTTAGATAAAAAATTATTTAGGTATAAAATTAATACTACGTTTGATTGACAATTTAAAAATTCACATAACTGATACAGATATAAGTTATGAGATGTATCATTTTATGCCAGATAAAAGGTACAATAATTAATACATGAATAAATAATCTCGATATAAAATAATACATAATTCACTCTAACTAATCTTTACATTCTTAATATCTAACTCTAACTAGCTATCAAACAACCCAAAAAGGTAAAAATAATAATTGAAATTTAATCCTTTTATAAGAACTACTTAAACATAATTATAATTAAAAAAAAATTCTTTTATGGACCAGAAAGACCAAAATCGGATAAATCAGGACACATATATATGTTACTATTAAGGGCCTTCTCACGTTTTTTTTTAAAAAAAAAATTATAATTGGAACCACTGTTTGATATGCTTATTCAAAAGTACTATCAAAATTAATTGATAATTAAAAATTATGATAAAGTGATGAGTACTTGATAAATTTTAAATAATTTATGAATATGGTGACAATTTAAAATATATTAAATTTTAATTTTGATTTTATTTCTGAATCGAACCTTAAATAAAATATCAAATACTAAACAAAAAATATAAAAAATATCATTCACTTGATAGACAACTTAAAGGAAGTGGTTATTACTCTGTAGTATAAGAGGCTAGAGCACACATGTCGACGAGGACACGTGTGCTTCTTGAAATTACATCATTATTAAGGGGCATTTTAGTTACTTAAATATTTAAAAAGAATCTTTAATAATTTATATAATTATGAAATTAGGTAAAATAATATATATATATATATATATATATATATATATTATAAATCACAATAATTAATAATATAAAAACATATAAAAATATAGTCAAAGAAATAAATTGATTGACTTTTAAATTTTATCTGTATCACATAAATTGAGACAAAGAAAGTAACATATATTATTTGAAATGACTAAGAAGTATTGTAAATAACAATAATTAACAATGTAGAAGACAAAAAAAATCGATGGACTCTTGTCTATCAGTGCCACATAAATTGAGATAAAAAAAGTTACATGTTTTACTTGAAAATTATATATAAAAAAACTATAAATCACAATAATTAATAACTTAAAATATTTATAAATTATAAAAGAATGTTTGAATCTAAAATTTCATTTATATCACATAAATTATAATAAAAATATATATTAGGCTCGTACTGGCACGGACTCAAGAGTGGGAGTATAATGAGTGAACTTGATCCATATTCCTACTACTAGTAGTAGTTGAACTATATAGTGAATCAACAAAAGGTAAAGTCACTCTTTTGAATTTTTTTTAATTTAGCGGTGAAGTCAGAATTTTCACGATTACAAAGTTTTCGTCATCTAGAAATGACAATTTTAGCCTATTTTATTAATGATGAGCGCAATTTTACACCAATTACTAACAAATTTGACCCCACACACACACACACATATATATATATATATATATATATATATTTATCACACATAAGTTGTTTTATATGAATAAATATGATAATTATAAAATAATTGCGTATAAATTGTATTAACACATAAATGTGTTGATTATGGGTTGTAATTCAACAATTTGCTTAGTCAAAAACTAAGATTATCTTTTTGTCGTGTGCTTTGTTTTATAGGATAAAAAATCAAAAAGGAAGTTCGTGGAATATTTTTGGTGAATTTACATAAATCTCACTAGTTTAGGAGATAATTACTTAAATATACTATAGTTTGCAATATTATTTATCTTACTAGATTTTGGTGCATTAAATACTTCCAAATACATGTATCTCGGATACATGGGGTCAAATTTAATTAGGTGTAATCTATTCTAGATACATTGTATCCAAGTGGATTCGCATGTATTTGAGATATATATACAAAAAATTAATCTTGCTCGCCTCTCTCCCATCTCGCTCGCCTCTCTCTTATGCATATGCAGTGGCGTAGCTACATGGTAGTCAGGGTGTCCAATTAGATACCCTTCGTCGGAAAAAAATATCGTATATACAAGTAAAATGATATACAAAATAATTAAATAACATATTTTGGACACCCTTAACACAACAAGTTGTTGTAGTCCAGTGATTTCATATGCTTGGAATGAGGTAGTGCTAGCGTATTTGAATCTCACTAGTTCTACTTTTTTAAAAGAGCTTTTATTGAGCTATTTCTGGACACTTTTGGAAAAGAGCTTTTATTGTGCTATTTTAGGATGCCCTTTGTGAAATTCCTGGTTTCGCCATTGTGTATATGGTATCTCAGATACATGTGAACCAGTGGCGGAGCCACCTTACAATGAGGGGGTTCATGATGAACCCCTTCGGTGGAAAATTATTTGATTTATACATGGTTAAAATAATTTTTTAGGTATATATAGTAGATGTCGAACCCCCTTCGACAACTTCGTGTGTCTATTATTTTTAGATTTTGAACCCCCTTATTGATAATCCTAGCTCTGCCACTGATGTGAACACTCAAGATACATACACATACATGTATCTAGTGTGTATCTAGTGTGATTCGCTTGTGTCTGGGATACATATGAATCTCGCTTGCCTCCCTCCCCAATCTCGCTCGCCTCGCTCCCTTTTTTAGTGTATCTTATAACAAAACTACATGTATCTAAGTGTAAGATATGTAGACAATTCTTAATTAGTGGTAAGATACGTAATATTTTAAAAGTATAGATCATAATAATATATATAGTAGTGAAGATAATAATAATACATATAATTATGTAGTTTTCCAATATTTTTAACTAGCATTGGTCATATTTTTGGAGAGTAGATTATAAAAATTCACTTTTAGCTATTTATTTGACCAGATTTTAAAACTTCTGTCTTCAAATATTTTAAAGTTCCCCAACACTAACTAAGATTTATTTTTGGATTTTGGTAACTTCCACTTACAAAACTTCAAGAACTTTAAGGGAAGAAATTTATTTTTCTTCTAAATATATTAACTTTTGTCGTCGACAATTATAATACCTTATTAAAACATTTTCCTATTATATTGAATTTTCGAAGATTTTGATATGTAAATGATTTCATTTCAAATTATGTTCTCACCTACTTTCCTCAATTTGATAAAGTCATTAACCAAATTAGAATATTAATCTCTTTAATTTGAAATTTTTGATTTATTTTTTATTATTATGGTAAGTGCAAGACTATATTCTTTTAAGTATCTATATAAATATATTTTGTTACTATAATTTTAACATAAGGAGGAGATTTGTTTTCATTTATAGTATGGCAAGAAAATAATTACAATATTGAAGAATCTTTTGTATAAATAAACAACACATTTTTTTGGAGAGTCTCATCAATTAACATATCATTTCCCTAGGACGTCAGAAGATTTTGATGGCCAAAATTGTAACACCCCGACTTTTCGAAACTTCTAAAATTACTCGTATCTCCATGGAAAGACAAAGAGGGTGGGTAATAAATTAAGAATGATGTGGTATGTCCAATTTTAAGTGTTCAAGTGTTGCATCTCAAGTTTTGAAGTTAGGTAAGTGGCAAAATAAAAGTTGGTGGAAGTTTTCGTAAGTTCCTTTTTAAAGATTTCTCTGAAACTTGGGTCCAATATCTCGGAACTTTTCTCCCAATCTATAAAGAGTTATGGGGCCCACGACCTATCGAATCGAAGGTCTACGAGTCTAGTTTCTAATGCATCAAACCGTTTGTTCATACAACTTCAGAATAGAGAGATATTTGCGTTTTCGTGGAACTGCGCAAGAAGGCACGTGAGGTGGGGCACTAGGTCGGTGGAACTTTACATATATCTTCTTCTTCGAACCTTTTCTTCATTTTTTAGCTACGAACCAGCAAAATTAGAGACCCATTTCTAGGATCAACAAAAATGTAGATTTTCTTGACCTAAGTCCTTAACGAAAGTTGTTCTACGCGTTGGGCTCATCATCGTGGTATAATTTGTTTTATCAATTTCGTAGCATATCACACTTTAGTGTTGGGACAGCAAGGGTTTGGATATAATTGAAGGTTTTGAGGCGTATTACGAACTTAAGATTGAGGTAAGACCCTTCTTTCATCGACTCTAGCTTTTATAAGCAGCAAATAACAATTTGCGACGGAAATACATATATTTTATCGTATTATCATGGTATCTTTTATTTTCGTGTGTTGATTGTGGTCTTGCCTTGTTGTAGTATCGATGGAGTTATGAGTAAAAGTCGCTAGGTCACGTTAATTCAGCGAAAAAGGTATGTTAAGGCAATTCTCTTCTTACGACATGTTTCCTTAAAGCTTAGGAGCAATGTAATTGAGTTGTTATCATTGTTATACTTGTAGCCATTATTGTTGATTGTTGGCTGCTCGAGTGGATATAATCATATCTTATCGGGTTTCTTATTCAGTAGTAGCGTCCCTATGTTAGACACGACTTAGAGGTTATTTGTATAGGTTGCTTATAACTAAATTGCTAGCTTTTAGCTGTTGGATTGGTATTGTTGTCCTTTGGGCTATTGTGATTAGCTGCAAGAATGTGATTTATGCCTAGAAGGGCTATGTTCTGCCGACAGGGTTATATTGACGCCTAGAAAGGCTATGAGTTGCCAACAGGGCTATATTGACGCCTAGAAGGTCTATGAGTTGCCTACGGGGCCATGTTGTTTCCTAAGAGGGCTATGAGTTGCCTATATGCTATATTAATTTCTAAGAGAGCTAAGTGCTGCCTACGTGGATATACTATAGCCTAATAGGGCTAGGTGACTGCCTACGACGCTAGGGGACTACCGATAGGGGTATATAGACTGATTGGCATCTTCTAGGCTTATGGAGGCCTGGGTATGTGGTCTTGTGTGCTGTTTGTACCTGCCGAGCTTATGGGGGCTTGGTTAGGTTGTTGTTTTATTATTTTTGATAAGTTTAGATTTAGGAGCAGGTCAGTATGCTTATCTTATTCTTGATTTATTTACCGGATTACTCCAATATATTAGCACACCTGCTCATAGTCTATTGTCTTTCATACTCTGTACATTATTTTGTACTGACGCCCCATTGCCTGGGGGCGCTGAATTCATGCATGCAGGTCTCGACAGACGACCCAGTAAACCTCCTCAGCAGCAGGATTGACTTCTATCCGGTTGGCTAGCCCTTTTTCTCTGGAGCTGCCAGAGTTGGGAGGTTTGTTAGGTTTTGTTGTATATATTTTCATGGGTAGGTTGGGGCCCTGTCCTGCCAATCTTTACTACTCTTAGAGGCTTGCAGACTAGTGTGTGGGGTTTATAGATACATTATGGCCATGTTGGCCTAGTTTGTTAGTTTGTTGAAGCTTTGTTAGTTGTTTGATGCATTGTCTTGATATACCTGCTTTCAGTTTCGGTATGGAGATCATGGCGGCCTCGACGGCCCAATCACGACTTCTGTGCTAGTTGGTTATTTCTTAATGTGAACTCTTGGGAGTAGCTGTTTCTTTTATGGATCGGTTTACAGGGGCCTTGCCGGCCGAGGGCTTAATTTTAAGCCGAGATATACTTGTTTGTTTTCTTGACTGCAAGTGGCTGTCATGCGCTAGTAGCAAATGGTTCAGCAGGTTCGGCAGGAGCCTGAGTTTTGGCATTAGGAGCCAGTTGCGCCCCTTGAATCTGGGGGGTGACAAATATAGAAAATGAAGATGATTTATACTCATCATTTTCAAAGCGTCGGAAAACTTTGTACAAGAAAGCAAGCGATATAATTGGAAAATATGACATTGATGTGGGAATAATAACATTGTCCCCCTCTAATAATACTTTCTCTTTTTTTCACCCTACAATTGATGTTGTTGTTGATCGTTTTTTTAGTCCATATGCACAGGGAAGTGAAACTAGTCGCATTAACATTGCAAACACTCGGATTAGAATCAAGGAGAAACAAGTTGAACTTGACAATCTCGAGATCATAAAAAAGACTTTAACTAATCAGACAACAGACGAGACTGACATAGAAGAAATGTGGGAACAAATTAAGGAATTTAATCCAGAGGATTTGAAAAAAATTGAAAGTCGATTGGATGAAGTTGATTTGATGCTGAAAAATGCTGCTGCTTCTTTTGCACAAGCTCCTCAAGAAAATGCTAAATAAGCATAAAATGGTTCCTGATACATTTAAAGTTTCATGCAATGAAAGAATTAAGTTTTTTCAATGTTTTTTTTTTTGAAGTTTTAGTTTCTATTTTTATTTTAAAGTTGATGATGTTATTTGAATTTAGTAATGATTTCCATTTGAATTTAGTGAACTCAAAGACTCAAATTTATGTATTAATTATGAGTTCAATATTTAAATTTTTAAGGTATGTTGTAGATTTTTTAACATATGTCAATGATTCAAATAAAATGTGATTAAATTGAATCTATTTAATGATAATTTCCTTCTGAAGACCTTAAAGGTGTGTTTGGTATGGAAGAAAATGTTTTTCATGGAAAATGTTTTCCTGGAAAACAAGTGGATTTTTGACTTATTTTCTCATGTTTGATTGGTGAGTAGAAAATATTTTCCGAAAAATAATTTTGAGTGTTTGCTTTATGAATGAAAAATATTTTTGATAAAATATCTTTTAATTTTACTAGAGAGCTGAAAATGATTTTTGAATTGAAATTAAAAATATTATAAACTTAATTTTGTTGGAGGGGAAGGTGGGGTGGTGGGGGTTGGGTGGTGTGGATTGAAAAAATAAAAAAATTGAAAGTGAAAATATTTTTAAAAAAAAATGGGGGGTGGGGGGTTAGGGGGCAGGCTGGAGGGGGGGATCGGGGATCGGGGTTGGGGTAAGAAAAAAATAATTGAAGTTTGAAAAATATTTTTTAAAATAAGCTTTAAAAAAAAATTCAACAAAAAAATTGTAATTTGAAGTTGGAGGAAATTTTTGGAAAATGTTTTCCTTAATTTTTGAAGGAAAGACATTTTCCGTAAATTTGAGGAAAATGGTTGATTTGGAAAACATTTTCGAGAATATTTTACCCAACCAAACAGGAGAAAATTAGAAAACATGTTTTCCTTCATACCAAACACACTTTAAATCTTGGAAATAAATACAAATTAGTTTTCAGGGTTTTAATCTAATCACACCCATATAATGTGTTCAAAATTAATTCAAATTTATTTATACATGTTTTGGGATATTTAGATAAATCTACAACGGTCTTTATAATAAAAATACCCTTAGAAAAATAATTAATCGGAGCTAGAAGGCGAAATTTAATTCAAGCGGATAGTGAGGTCCATTTTATCTCCATATCGTAGAAGATTCTGTTAGGATAGAGTGTCTCTAGTAGTTGTACTATTGTCACGACCCGATTTCTCGAGTCATAGTGGCACCTACTATAACCCACCAGTAGGTAAGCCAACCCGTAACCCGGAACAACAAGTAATGGGTCTGAGGGCAGAAACTAACAAGAGTAGGCAAAATTTTAAGATAACAATATAAACAGGTGGAAACAAACCAAAACATATATACAAATAAAGATCCCTCCCAGAACCTGGAAGTCACTAGTACAAAGCTACTAACAAAACGAGTACAAATCCCAAAAATGGACCATAAGATTGGACTGTCTCGAAAGGTAAAAGACAAGTCTATATATACAGATGGAGACTGAAATAGTACAAAATCCCGTGTGCTCACCCCCGTCTCCGGATCAGACTACTCCAAACTGGATCAACGCTGGCCACTGGTGCTCAAACCTGCATCACGAAATAAATGCGGAGCGTAGCATGAGTACCAAAACAGTAGGCACCTAGTAGGCATCATAGGCCGACTGAACTTGAAAAGTAAAGGCAATATGAAAAGAAGGAATAACACAAACAGAGGTCAAGAACGACAACCTAAGTAAACAATGGAAAGCACACGAGTGTAGAAAGAACTAACTAAAGTAATCTATAAGCTAACTGCACCAAACTGGACCCCCATAATCCCAAAAGGTACACTTGTGCGCAAGTTTAATTAAAAACTCGAACGGACCCTCATAAACCCGACGAGTACACAGAATAACTATAACTAAAGAGAAGTGCATATGAGAACTCAAGAACGGAGAACATCGAACCAAAATCTCAACCCCAATTAGTAGAATTTGACAGTACGAAGGTCGAACCTTGATATACCGTGAGTTTACGGTATTTCTAATACATTTCACTTACAAGTTGTGTGTGTCTAGGGCCTTTTAGTATTGGTTTTTATGTGTTTTTATCATATTTTGCAGGAAAGATGTTCAGGCGCGGAAGTAAAGAGAC
>JAJOOO010008130.1:0-17511 GCA_029582685.1 Solanum piurae | reverse complement strand
TTTCAACCAAATATTCTTTAAGATTTGGGTTAATTGATTAATAAAATTGGGCTTCATATGAACCTTTCTAAAATCCCAAGTCTTATAAATTAACCAAAAGACAATCTTTCCCGGTTCATTCAAAATCCTAATTTGTTTCTTTCAAGACAAATAGTCGTCTTCCATCCCAATAACTGACAATAATCACTTGTGAAAATTTATAATCCACAATTATATGGAATTTGAATTTTAAGTATTGTCTTCAAAAGAAAAATCTAAAACGTGGCTAGTGAACACTACTTCAACCAAATATCCTTGCGATTAAGTTGATTGAACATACAAAAATTATAAAATGAGATAGTTATCAGCATATATCATTTGATTGTCTAGATTATCATCATAGTTGAAATATACACAAAATATATTGTATTAGAATCTATTATGGGTATGTATAGATTATACATATATTAATATATGTATACTCAATATACAATATGCATTATCTATACCGTTTTTACCTACTTTATAAACTAGATTATCATATGGTTCACACACGTAATTAAAATTGAGTCTTGATTTGAATTTCCTTAACTCGAAAAATGATTAGACTCAAACCTTTTAAAATAACAATAGGCCCACAATCCATTGTTCATTCAAAATCCTAATCTTTGCTAGAGGGGAAAAATTTAGTATTAAAGACACATGAATTTCTATTGAAAGTTTTCAAGAGAGGTCAATCAAATCTTTAATTTATTGATGGTTATTTTGTCGAAAATTAAATTTTCTACAAATATTTTTTTAATGTGAAATTTTATCGTCCTAGAATTTTTATTGTGAAATTTGAAATTCTAAAATTAACTTTTAAAGAAAAGGCCAAAAAGTAGTTTGCAACTTTACATATGCGAGTACTATACTAGCTAATTAAGAAATATTACGTTTCTATCATAATTCTGAACCTCGAATACGTGTATTTTCCTAATTAAGGGGTATAAATGAAAGTAATTAATTAAGGAATATAATTGCAATTCATTGATTAAGGAGAAAAGATAAGACATATTACGATTCCTTAAAAAAAATAATCAAAATAATCAAAACCATCATTTTTTTTTTTGTGATTCAACAAAGTTTAAACTTCTTAATTATGATTCATGAACTCTATTTGAGATATATGCATATATTTTGTCAAATACATATACACACTTAATCACATATACTGATAAAAAATTAGATACATACAATCTTAACTAAATAACGTGCCAGATACGCCAATAATGTACCGGATATATGCGTAAATCTCTAATAATGCATAAAACTTTTATACATGTGTATATTTAATCAGTCACACTAATAAAAAAATAAATACATATAATCTTAAGTCAATAATGTGTTTGATAAAACAATAATTTCAAACCGATCCAAGAAGTCCTTTTCTCATCATCTTCCTTATTAAGATATATCACAATTACTGCATAAACTATCCTTCCATTTCCAACAAATTACATACTATCTTTCTCTTTTGTTCACCAAAGTTGTTGCATTTTTTTACTCAGATTTGAGCGGCTAAAGATATCGAAATTGCAGTGATAATTTTGATACTATTTTTCGAGCAAAAATAAATAAATATACTTCTTGTTTGGAGAATCACCGACCATGAAAGAAAACTCCAAATTAGTGGATATTACCTTAACTTTTGTAAATTCGAAGATAAAACAAATTGAAATCTATCACAAATACATGACTTTAAATAATGATTAAATATACACAAACCTCAATTTGTTGTGTTGTTGTTTCAAATTTCAATTTTAAGAGTTAAATGGTGTAAATCAGGATGAAGAGAAAGAAGGAAGAGAGAAAACGATAGTAGAAAATGTGGGATGAAAGTTAATGAAAAAGAGATAATTAACATGAAAGCTTGAATTGGGGATGATTTAATTATGCATATAACTAATTTAAACTAATTTTTAGGAATATGTATATCTAAATATATCTTCCTCGGTAATATATACAAAATAGTTTTTCTACGCCATTTCAACCAAATATTCTTGAGATTGGGTTAATTAAACTTCAAAGAATTTAAAAAAATTGGGCTTTAGGTCTCGCTTTTAATCCCCCTAAAATGAAAATATATATATATAATCAGAGCCTTTTAATTTACAATATGCCCAAAATTTGTTTTTCTTGCAAAATCTTACGGGCAAATTACAAAAATCACATACTTTTAAGGCAAAATTACAATCTATCCCTTAAAAGTTTATAATTACAAAAATCCTTCAAAACGGATACAATAATATAAGCGCTGATACATTAATTTGATGCGCGAGATACATTAATCGTTAAGTAAGATACATTACATTTTATACATGATACACCAATCTGATGTACATTTTATACATGATACACTATCTGATGCGCGAGATACACTAATCAGATGCACGAGATACACTAATCTGATGTACATTTTATACATGATACACTATTTGATGCGCGAGATACACTAATTTGATGTGCGAGATACACTAATCTGATGTGCGAAAATGAGAGATTTTGGAGATTTGTAAAACTTATAGGGGATAATGGTAATAAGTAAATTAAAATGTGGGATTTCTGTAATTTTTTCAAATCTTAATCTTATTCTTCAAACTTCACCAAATAGTCTTTTTTGGCAGCCCTACTAAGATTTCGCTATGCACGAAATTAAAAAAAAATTAGCCCATAAAAATTTATTATACGTAATCTTGCCCATTTTTGCAAAAAACTAATTTTTTTTATCCTTATCAATTATAAAATAATCACTTGTAAATTTTTATTATCCTATTATAAAATTTGAAAATTTAGAATAATAATTAAACTTTTTAAAAATAAAGTCGAAAAATGGCTAGTAAACACTACTTCAATCAAAAATATTCTCTTATAGAAATTGGGCTTTTCCCAATTCCAAAGACTAATAAATATTGAGCCTTTGTTTTGACCCAAATAATAAGCCCATAATCCTTTTCCTCTCTCACAAAAACCCTAATTTTGTTCTTCAAATTTCACTCTGTAGTGCTCTGTACTTCCAAAAAAAAGAAAAAAAAAATCACAATTCACCGGTCGTCGACGCATTTACAGAAGCAGAGCCACCATGGTTGCCGCCAAGAAAACTGTAAAAAGATTCTCTATCTATCTACCTATTTATCTCTATATTTTTGTTGGTTCATAATGAAAACAAGAAAATGCAGTTTTTTTTGAGTTTTGGGGTGTTGATTTGTGGTTGTATTGATTTGAATAGATCTTTTTTGAATGCAGAAGAAGACCCATGAGAGCATTAACAATAGGCTTGCTCTAGTTATGAAGAGCGGCAAGTACACCCTGGGTTATAAGACTGTTCTTAAGACTCTTAGAAACTCCAAAGGTTAGTTTTCAGCTCAGCTCAAATTGTGTTTTGTGCTTTTATTGGAATTAATTTTGTGGGTTGTTCTTTTTATTGTATATCATTGCTTGTTTAGTTCGGTGTCTGGTAAATATAAGTTTAAAAATTGATCTTTAGCATATTATTGTGGATAGTTGTTGATGGTCTAATATGGTTTTTGTTTTGAATATATTTGTTGGTTGTTTTAAGGAGAATCGAAAACAAAAAACCGTATTTTCATATAATATTGTAATTGAATTATATGTAATGATCAATAAATTAAGTTGAATTATATATCTAGAGTCTAGACATATCAAAGCTATAGCAAAATCCAAGCCTTGCACCTGTAAAATATATGTTAATGCTTCGTTGAAGTAGTGATAAAAGCTGATCTTTAGCAGATTTTCTGCATAGTTTTAGATGGGGAAACATGAGTTTTGTTTGTAATATTTTGTTGTTAGTTGTTTTTGTTTCATTTCATTATATGTCAAGTTCTGTAGCTGGTAAATATATGTTAATGTTTGATTAGTGTAGTATTCAAAGCGGATTATTAGTGGATCATTATGCATAGTTGTTGATGGTCATTCAAGGTTTATGTTTGCATTTTATTGTATGTCAAGCTATGAGCTAGTAAATGTTTGATTAAAGTAGTGTCGAAAGCTTATCTTTATCAAATTGTTATTCATAGTTGTAGATTTCTAATACGGGTTTTGTTTGTATTTCATTTTATGTCAAGCTATGCAGCTGGTTAATATATGTTAATGTTTGGTTAAAGCAGTGTTATCTTTAGCAGATTATTGTACATAGTTCTAGTCAATGATCTTTAGTAGATTATTGTGCATTGTCTTAGGTGGTTAAATATGAGGATTGTTTGACAATAAAATAGGTTTAGATGCCATGTATTTCAATTTCTTTCTAGTGGTAGTTCAAAACTTTCTTTGGCTGTAAGAAGGTACGAGGTTAATGGTTAATGAGAAAATGTAATTTTGTGTCCATGGCCATGTTGATTGAATAATGAGAATTATGGTGCTAGTATATATCTGTAAAAGATTGAATCTTTTATTAATTGATTGGGAAAATGGTTGTTAGTCGATTATGGATTTGTTCTTTATTCTTTACGAAGGAGTTGTGTTGACTTATGATGTAACATGGGTTTCTAAATTTTTCTTTTCCCAAATTACAGGAAAGCTTATTATCATTGCCAACAACTGCCCTCCTCTCAGGAAGTCTGAGATTGAGTATTATGCTATGTTGGCAAAGGTTGGAGTCCACCACTACAACGGAAGTAAGTAAATATCTTTGTGTGTATAGACAGTTAGTTAGATGTTTGAACTATTTTTGGTGCTTTTGAAATGTTTTTAAATATTGTTTGCTGTTTTGACTGCGTTCAAGTGAAAATATATATCTTCCTTTCGTTTTGTTAGGATGTGAATTATGTAACTTTGCTAGGAGTATTGAAGTTCCTTCTGATGACGGCTTGGTAGAAAAACAGATGCCTCGTAATTTCATTGAATATATTAGATTCAGAAAGCATAGTTCCCAAGTTTTAGTGATAGTTAGATCGATTGTTTGGAACTATTAACATCTTTTAGTATCTATTGTGTGAAGAATTAGTTGACAACTGGCCTAGGTCTTTTGTTTAGTAGTACGGACTCGTCAAATAATTTGTGTGTTAAGGCTCGTCAAAGGTTCGAACTCTCTATACAAACTCATTTTCTTGTTGCTGATGTATTTTCTACCCTCTGTCTATCTGTATACCTCTTATTCAATGTATTTGATGATCTTTGGATTTGTATTATCATACAAGTCTGAAATTGTATGCTGACATATGTACGTCTTGTTTCAGACAATGTAGACTTGGGGACGGCTTGTGGTAAATACTACAGGGTCTGTTGCCTCAGCATCATCGATCCAGGTGAGTTTCTTGTCCGACTCGATCTACTGTTGGTTGAATATCCTTCAAATATTTTCCTGATTTTAATGTTTTTTTTCTCTCCAACTCTTCAGGTGATTCTGACATCATTAAGAGCATTCCTGGTGATCAGTGAGGCTTGCAATTCTGAATCTTGGAAAATTGTCCATTTTTTTTTTTATGAGAAGAATAGCTAGTGTAGATGATAATTCTACTTTATTTGTGATGACTGTCGAGATAATTTTGATGGTATTGGAATTATTTTTTCTGTCTTGAGCTAGTAATTTTACTTTTTATGAACAATGATTTGTTGTGCCATATTATACACTTCTAAATTCTGAGTTTTTGAAAGTTGAACATGTTTCAAGTTTAAATCTCTCTCAAAAGCACTTGCACAACCTCTAAATTTGGCTGGTCAAATCTTATTGGAGTAAAGTATGCAAAATTGTTTTTGTTAGCCAAGTGTCTTTTAGAAAGAACCTCTCTATCTCGGAGAGGTTGTGGTAGAGCCTTTTACAATTTTTAGATAAAATTATGTGGGATTTTAATGGATATGTTATTATTATATACAAAATTGTTTTTATTGTACAATATAATTTTTCGATAAAGATGTTAAGTTTCATACCCTTTTGCTTTACTTAGTTCCAAAGTGTATAATTAATAGGTCCTTTATATATATAAGAATCCTAGCTATTCACAAATGATACTCTTATTATACTAGCATTGAAAGAAGTCCTACCTTCCCATATTTAATTGAGGGATTGTTGTTTCTCCCTATTTAGTATAAGCATTTCATATTCATAATATATTAATTTGATTAATTTAAATTTACACTATTTAGATGTGTGTTAATCCGTCAGTGTTAGATTAAGATTTCGTTATATCTTTATGAAAATTAGGACTTTTCAATTTGATTACGGGATATACATTAAAATTTAGATGACTAGATTTGAATTTCAAGAATACTGATATTTAAATGTAGAAAATTTATAAATTACTAAATTATTCTAATATCAATATCAAGATATATTCTTAAAAAAAATACACGATGTTTGATGATATATAACGTGGTGACTTATGATAGTGATTGTTGCTTGTGGTGCTAATGGTGATTGATGGTGATGACTGGAAATTGATGGTTAGTGGTAATGACAACTAATTATAGTGTTTGACAATATTTGAGATTGTGTTGAGAATGCTAGTTGTGGGTGAAAATCAATGACAATAGTCGATAATGATGGAAATGCAAATATATGTTTATTATTCAGATTTATTTGGATTGACGAAGTGACTAAAAGTTTATTTAAAAAAATATTTATTTAATAATTAAGATTCAAATGATTAAGATTTGGACTTAAATAACAAATGAACTTAATAACCATATCGAAATAATTAAGGTTTAGATCTTTATTAGACTCAAACAAATAAGATCTAATTCAGCTTCACGCCAAGTCACTAGTCAATTAATTAAGTTTCGTGTTGATTCGTTAACCTGACTAATTTGGCTTAATGTCATTTAACTTGTCGATTAGTTACGTTCTGTGTTGATTCGTTAACCTGACTAATTTAGCTTCATGCCAATTCACTGGTCGATTAATTATGTTCTGTGTTGATTCATTAACTTGACTAATTTGGCTTCATGCCGATTCAACTAACTTTCGGTGAGTCGGTGAAGAAAATCCCAATTTTTTTAAAGATATTTTTGATATTATATGCCTATTTATGAAAAGGTTTTTGAATCCTCTTACTACAAGACATTTTCAAGACCTTTCAAAAAAATTTAATATAAATTTTACTTGGTCAATACGAAGAATATCATAGAGAATTAGTTAATTAATTTAAATTCATATTGATCCATTGAATCAATTGATTTAAATTCACAATAATTTATATATACTAATTCAAAATTAGTCATTTCCACAAATATCTCTATTTTGATGATCTTTAAGTTTTCATTTCGATTCATGACTAATTCAATTTAAGATCAATATATCAATTCAATTAATTTAAATTTATATTACATATAATCCATTATCATAAAAAAAGTTCTCAAAATATTTGTATTTTCATTTCTAAAACTCAAACTCGAAACTCGAAATAGTATTAAAGTGTTATTTTTGGTGAAACACTCTATTATTACCTTCTTCCTTCGAACCCCATTGTCTTCACCTCAATTTAACTCTCCTCTCTGCTAAAAAACTTCAAAATCAATGGCAAAAACCCGGAAAATCTCGCTTCGAAGCCAAAATCAAACCCAAATGTGCAATTCACAGTGGGAGAAACAAAATGGAAGATGAAATTATCTTCCAAACAAGCCAAAAATAGTCCTATTTCGTACAGAAAAATATCAACTATGAAGGTTACTGCTATGTTTTCTTTGATCTTTTTATGTTTTAAGAATTTGGGTATTAACTAGAAATTTGGTTCATACTGTAATTTTTATTGTTTTGGGTGTTTCAGATTGTTCCTTTTTTTTGTATGTCATTCTTGAACTCTGATGAATTGAGGTTTCAAAATTTTTATGCTAGTGATTTTTTATATGTTTTATAGTCGAGGGTCCGTACCCCACTTGTAGAATTACACTCGTTATTTTGTTGTTATTGTTGTAAAGTCAAGTAACAAACACTAGAAGTTCTAATTACTAGAGAGAAAAAGATAGAAACTTTATTGGTTGAATAATACTAATGTGACATATGTATGCTATATTATCAGATATGAATGTTATTCCTATGTTTTCTTTATATCTTAACATTGGAATTTTGATATGTATCTCTGTGGTTGGAGAATTTTATCGGAAACAACCTCTCTACCTCCCAAGGTTGGGATAAGGTTTACATACACTCTATCTTCTGGAGACCTTACTAATGGGATTAGACTGTCTATGTTGTTGAGAATTTCGGGTAATGCTAGTATATTTTTGGGGGAGTTGCAGACTATTCGCCATTTTGATGTTTCAGTTTCTGTAACTTTGATGGTTTTCGGTTTCAACAGACTGTAGAAGCTCTAATTACAAGAGCGACAATCTAGTGTGACATCTCTATGCTGTAAATTTATCATTTTTTTTTTTCCTTTTTTTCTTTTTTGGGATTCTTAGTATGTGTTTGGACATCTTAGTTAAAGTTGAAAACGAGGATTTTTTGAAGTTGAAAAATGGCGTCGAGAGGTTGAAGATGTGTTTAGACATGCATTTCACTTGAAAAAAGTTGCGAGTGGGGAAAAAATTTCACTTGAAAAACTAATTAAAAGATCATATTGATTTTTTTTGTCTCTGAAGCTTAGCATTTCGATTTGTTCTCACTGTTTGAATATTTGAGTATTAGCTAGAATTTGGGCCATGCTGATGCCGTAGTTTCTTGGGAGTTACAGATAATACACATCTTGGTATTTCAGTTCTAGAGCTCTGATGAATTGGGGTTTTGCTATGCTAGTGAAAAGAATATCCAGCAGACACTGGAAGTTCAATCCAGTTGAAAGAGGCAACTCTATGCTGGCATACATTTTACTCAATAGGATTAGTGATGTAAGGCATAAACCCACTTGCTTGTACTTCTCTTTTGAGTTTCGCTTTTATTATATTAATAAAGACAACTAGCCCTAGGCAACCTGCCTAGTAGATTTGCTTTAAAAAAAGAGAAAAAAAGAAGGATTCTTAATCATAGCATTTCAATATAACTCCTAGTTTAGGAGGTTTACAGGTTTCTCCTTACGGAAGCGGATGTGCAACAATCATGGCCTGAGTTATCGGATGTTGGGATCCACACAAATGGATGAACTCCCTTGTTTTCGTAGCCTATGTATCCTCTACTAAGATGCAAAGCATTTGTCTCTTTTCAAACCTAAGCTGTTATATTATGGTGGAAAAACCTCTCTTTCCAATACACACAATAGTGTATTTATATGTTATAAGTAGGATTTGGGAGGAGAACAAGTTAATGGACTCAACAACTACAACAACATACCTAGTGTAATCCCACCAGTTGGGTCTGGGGAGGGTGGTGTGTACGCAAACCTCACCCCTAACTTGTGAAGGCAGATAATTGTTTTTGAAAAACCCTCGGCTCAAGTAAAAAATCCAAAGCAGGTTCAAACTTAAATACAGTAGCGAAAAAGGCATGTTGAAAATAATAAATAAAAGAACATTGACAACAATATATAGCATGTTAATCAAAGCAAAATGAAATAATAAGTGGTATTAAAACCGTAGAGATAATAGAAAATAGTAATAGCACAACTGGTAGGAGAAACTAGACAATGCTCGACTGCCAACTAACTTTCTACCCCAATTTCCGATCTTCATACCCTTCTATCTAGGGTCATGTCCTCGGTAAGCTGCATGAGTGCCATGTCATGTCTTATCACCTCTTCCTAATACCTCTATGCCGTACCTCTACCTCTTCTCGAACCCCACAATATCCAACCTCTCACACCTTCTCACTGGGCATTTTTTCTTCACATACCCGAATCATCTCATTTTCGCTTTCCTCATATTGTCTTCGTTCCTAATCATATCTCTCCTAGAATACCCGCACATCTATCTCAACATCCTCATTTCCGCGACTCTCATCTTCGGGATGCATGAGTTCGTGACCGGAACATAGCTAGTCTAATCGCCACTCAATAAAACATTACCTTTAAGTCTTGACAACACATTCTCACACAAGACACCCGATGCGAGCTTCCTCTTCATCCACCTAGTTCCAATGCAATGTGTAACATGATTGTCAATCTCTCCATATTCCTGAATTATTGATCCAAGATTCTTGAAACTTCTTCTCTTGGGGATGACAACCTAATGGACTAATGGGATAATTAGCTCCCCTCATGGTGGACCCGACCCCACTTAGTGGGATTTCACTCGGTATGCTGTTGTTGTTGTAAGCTTTCTCCAATAAATCTATGCATCTGGACCTACTTTCAGTCTTCAGTGAGGGAAGGTTTGATACTGCAGTTAATCCAGTCAGAAGCTAAATTAGAGTATAGAATGAGGCTAAAGAAGTTTGACATACTAACTTTGTTATAATGCCTTTCTGCTAAGTGTGCTAGAATTTTTCGAGTCCCGATACATGTACTGAAAAGGGTAAAACCAAGAAAAAGAGAACATAACTTCTATCTGCATTTCTGATTTCTATTGAGGAATTAATTACTCATTAGATGAATGACTGTTTGTTCAAAGTGGCTAGGATTTTTTCCCTTATCATTTTTGTTGGACTTTATTCTCAAACTTGTAAGCTTATGGTATTTCAAGATGTATCTGAGTAGTAGAACTGCTATGAGTTGAACAATCTTAGGATGATATTTACTTAATATTATTGAGATTTGTCCTCCTAACTTATCACTTTCAAGAAAGTAAAGCTTTTTAGATACAATACACACATTATGCCCGGAACCTGACTTCAAATTTTGGTGTGGATATTTTCTGTTACCATGGAGTACCATTTGACTAGTGAATCATGAATTGGTTCATCCACAGGAACACAATGCACTAGCAATTTGCCAATTTTTCATGTCAAATGAAGCCATTTAAACACTTGCCCCCCTTTCCCCAACAAACGAAGAAAAAGGAGACAAATGGAATAATGGGGATAAGTAGTGGAATAGTGGAGATTAAGATTATGAGAATACTAAAATGATTCTTTTCTTATGACTTAGTTTCCATAAAAATTAGAAGTAATAGCATATATTTTACAAACATATGGCTATTGGGAGATTGTATTAAGTGTTTATTTAGTTGTAATATAAAGGGTCAGATTATGATTCCTGCCTTAGGATGATGTTCTGCAAATCGAAGCCTGTAGAAGGAAAATTTGGGAAATGAACCCTTCTTAGATGTACCCCAAGAGTTTTATGTTTTACCCAACTTAATAATGCTACCATCTCATTTATTTGATGATGAGAGGGAAACAATTATCTTGGAACTTCTACTACTAAAACTCAAATGAAAGATAATTGAAGAACATATTCGTCTTTTGGTTTCTCTTATAACATGAGCTATTCTAACTGAGGTAAGTCATTCTAACTGCTATGGACTTGTATGTCAGCCCTAAACTATTCTGGACCTCTAAATTTATCCTTTGCGCACTTTTTATTTCGGAGGTTAAGATTGCTGGGAAACTAGTAGAATTTCTTGGCATTTGATCATAGTCAAGTTTGTCATCTGTGATTTATTTAAAATTGAAAAAAGGATTTACAATTTGCTAGCTTCTGCTTGGTGCATTATGTGGTGTCCATTTGATAACTGCTCATCTTTGATGTTTCAACAACATTGTTCTTCCACAAGAAACTTTGTGGAAGTTATTCACCTTTTTGATTTTTTTCAAATTACTTGAAAATATTTTCTCTCTCCGGTGAACCAAATCTTTAAGTATTTTAGTTGTTAAAAACGGGAACTTTGTTATGCCAAAGATAGTAAGATTCTGTAGATTGATGCTTTTGTTGATTGTCGTGTGGAGCATTTCGTTTGAATTTTATGTCAAAACATTTCAAAATTGAATCTTTTGGTATACCATTTGTGTAACTGGATGCCTTTGTTTTACTTTATGAGGTGCAAGGCAAAAGTCTGATTTAGGATTTTAAGTTAGTGGGTGCAAAGTGCCACGAACTGCTCCTTTGTGCCAATGGGTGCAAACCTATTATAAATACATATCTTCTAATGTTTTTTAGCTGTATAGTATGAGCGATAGTAGCGAATTTGCATATGGCATTGTTGCATCCTCTATGTGCCAGTCTATAGATCTGTTTCAGATATCCTCTTGATTGGTCTCTAGCAAATATAGAAAGATATGCTTAATTGCTGTAGTTATAGACTTGTAGTTCAGCTTAAGCGCAATTTTCATTCGTTGGGTCTTATAATATTTTTTTGATACGGAATGCAGCGTCTTTTAATGTAATGTTCTTTTTAATAACAAAAGTTAAAAAAAAGGGGACGAGATTTCTTTATTATATACTTTTTGGACCCGATATAGTAGGGACTTGTAGATCCTATTCCTAATACAGAAATACCTGGTCAAATTCTTACTATTTTGCTCATCTTGAATATCCCTTGTCGTATTTTTTTTTACCTTCCCAGAGCTAGTTCATTAATCAGATATTTACTGTTTCCTTGCTTTAAATGGTTAACGATTTTAAAAACAAATATGAAGTGACTAAATAAAGGAACAACAGGCACTAGATTAATTTTTCTCCACAAAGTAATTTTTTGCTGTTTTAATCTTGCTTAGTTAGCCAGTGACCGTTTCAAAGTCTTTTATATCTGTGAACTTTGGTTGCTTTCCTCCATGTTGATGTGCACCTTAACATCTAGATCAAAAAATCGTTGCAGTCATTCTGTTTGAGTGTGCCACCTGCCTGTTACCCTTAACAGTCGCTCACTACTGTAGTTAAAATCAACAACAACAACATACCTAGTAAAATCACATAGAGTGGGGTCTGGGGAGGTTAGAGTGTATCCAGTTATCCATACCTCTTGGAGGTAGACTATAGTTAAATTAATAGCTGATTAATGAAGTAGGAGTTTTGTGCCATTTTTGTTAACCAAGTGTCAAGGGCTACATAAAATTATATAAGATGCACCAAATATTTATGCTGGTCTTTGTCATATATGGAAGTTGTCCAATTTGGGAGAACTCTTCAGAAACTATCCCTTTCGTGTCAAACCTTTCATTGTGTAGATCCAACAAAATGAGCCTCAACCGAACATGCAATAGCTCTTTCTGGACTAAGGAGGAAGACAAAGCATTTGAGAATGCTTTGGCCGTATTTTCTGGAGATAGTGATAAATTTCTGAAGATCGCTGCTGCTGTTCCTGGGAAATCTCTTCAAGAAATTATAGATCATTATAATGTATTAGTTGAAGATATTAATGACATAGAGTCTGGCAAAGTTCCGCTACCTAAATATGAGAGAATGCAAAGTTCTTCTAGCTGCAGAAGTAGATCATCGGGAGCAGGGGTAGAACGGCGAAAAGGGCTTCCTTGGACTGCAGAGGAACACAGGTGAGGCTTTTCCTGTATATTTTGTAATTACCATGTTAGTTTGGTTTGAAACATCCGACTAAATTGATGACTAATTGATCTCTTCAATCATGAGTTTCTTGATAGTTGAATAAGTTTTATTGTTTACAGTAGGGATTTAAAAGTTGCTTCTTTAAGAATTTCTTTGCAACAAAATGCTTCTTTTTCCTGTGATTTTTTAGATTGACAGCAAGTCTGTTTATTTGGACCAAAAAATTGACTGAAGCTGTGTTATTCTTTATCGTAACTAAAATCATTTCTATTTTTATATTATGTTTAAATGTAGAGTAGATTCTTAGTTGATCTGGTGTGAAATTTTTGAATTAGATTATGCCACTCAGAAAATTTGCAGAAATTTGATGTCTGAAAATATGAAAGAAAATCCCTCTGCTTTGTTAGTAATTTCTTCAATTCTCTTTGAGTTGCTTGTTCTTAAGAAAAATTAAATACAGTGCTTTTTTTTTCCTATGTAAGTTTGTCTTTTTCATAGAAGAGTGGAGTACAGCTTGATATCAGTTTTGTAACGTAAGTCACTGCGTCATCGGTATAATTGTTACTCGTAAACAGCTAAATGACTATTATATATGGACAAGGTACTGTAGACATCAGACTTGTAAAGGCTTCAATCTAACTCGTGCTGGAAACACTCGTGAATTTATTGTTGACGAACAGTGATGTGAACAATATTGGTATATCACCACCAAGCTTAGTTCATCTTTAACTAAAGACCTCTAGTTTCCTCTTAGCACCTTATGAATTTTGAATACCATGTGTAGGCCGAAGAGGCGGCTAGATGCTGGCAATAAATGATTGGGTTAAATAGACTAGAGCAAATTTGTGTATTGGAAAAACTTTCTAGCTTATGATACTTATATTTATCTTTCCTTTTCTTGGTATGGTTTTTCATATCCTTCAATATGTGGGGTTTGTTGTTCTTCTATTCCATTTTTCTCAAGATAAGAGAAATATATCCTTCTACAATTTGAGTAGGATTGAATGGGGATGGACTATTGCTACAACGAATGATGTGGTGAGTGAGGAGATGATTCTATAGACATTTCTTCTTGATAAGTGGGACGATCCTATAAACATCAAAGTATCATCCAATGAGTGGCACCTTACTAGTCTACAATATATTGTATTGTTTTGGATGGGTGCAGGTGGTCAGTAGTGATAAAAGACTGCTGAAATAACACCGAACTTGGTAATTCGAACTTAATTAGATGTGTTCATTGTATACAGATGGAGGAAAAAATTGTGCTGTTTGAGAGAATGCATTAGTTTCGAGCAGATATTGTCTTGAATGGATTAAATTCCCAAGTTAGCAACTTCTTAATCTTCTTTCTTTCCTTAGGTCATTTCTCCAGGGGTTGGCAAAACACGGAAAGGGTGATTGGCGGGGTATATCAAGGAACTTTGTGTTTTCTAGAACACCAACACAGGTGGCAAGCCATGCCCAGAAGTACTACAGTCGATTAAATGACAATAACGCAAAGAGGAGAAAAAGCATTCATGATGTCGCTAGTGTGGGTGCTGCTAATATTACTGAACCTTCACAAGGACAAAAATCTGACGAGTTGACAGGACCTTGTGGAGGACAATCGCAGTGGCCAATTGCCGACTATGTGACTGAAGCTTTCGACACAGGGATGCTATCTTTACCAGGGCCAGTTACAAACTGCACGACTGATGCTATTGAAGGACCATCAGCTGTTAACCCCGAGAAATTCCTGCTTGGTGCTGCTCTTGGTAGTGAGTTGAATAGCTCATTTCCCGGCGTGGATGAGTTCCTGCAAAGTGTAGAAGACCTAATCATTGTACCAGCAGAAGGCACCTCTGGAGTATGCCATGAGGTTGACTCTAGGACATCTCCATCACTTAGCGTGCAACCATCAGTTACTGGTGGAACCGGAATGTACACTCATCCGGTTTCATTTCCCGACGTGCATGAGTTCCTGCAAGGTGTAGAAAACTTAATCACTGTACCCTCAGATGGCACCTCTGGAGCATGCCGTGGGATTGACACTAGGATATCTCCATCACTTAGCTTGCAATCATCAGTTGCTGGTGGCACCAGAATGTACACTCATTCAGCCACTGTACCGGCAGAGGGCACCTCTGGAGCGAGGTGTGGGATTGACACTAGAACATCTCCATCACTTAGCTTGCAACCATCAGTTGCTGGTGGCACCAGAATGTACCCTCATCCAGTCAATGTACCGGCAGAGGGCACCTCTGGAGCGAGCCATGGGGTTGACACTAGGACATCTCCATCACTTAGCTTGCAACCATCAGTTGTTGGTGGCACCGGAATGTACACTGATCCAATCATTGTACCAGCAGAAGGTACCTCTGGAGCTAGGCGTGGGGTTGACACTAGGACATCTCCATCACTTAGCTTGCAACCATCAGTTGGTGGCGGCACCGGAATGTACACTCATCCAGTCACTGTACTGGCAGAGGTCACCTCTGGAGTGAGGCGTGGGGTTGACACTAGGACATCTCCATCACTTGGCTTGCAACCATCAATTGGTGGTGGCACCGGAATGTACACTAATGCAGTCAATAATGTTGGGTATGACCTGGAAGAGTTAATGACCAAGCAGTTGGTTGGAGCTAGTCAAGTAGGTCCTACCATTAACACTGCAACTTTGCCATCACCAATTGCTGATCATATTGGAGTCCATGGTTGTACAACTTCTAGCAGTGTCGCTAAGAATGGTTTTGTGAGTACCATGGAAGCTCCTGGGGGAGGTTTTTCTGTTGATTCCATGCAGATACCATCAATTCCCGGCCATATTGGAGGTGGAACTTATCCCTGTTGGGAACCTAGCAGCAAGGACGACAGTATCTTTGATCTGGAAGACCTATACACAGATCACATGTTTGGTTTTCACAAGTAAGAATCTATCATTTATAGTGGTAAATCATAACGTGTCCATGGTTTCACTAGAACAACCACTGCTTTGTTACGGATGAGCCAATGCAGCTGGGGCCTATTACTTCACAAACTCTCATGCCATTACGCGTTCCTTGCCCAGCTTGTTCATTTGCAGCATCTTCTATTGCCTCTTTCTATCGCCATGTCCTTCTAGAGATGTCTCTCTTTGCATATCCAGTACTGGTTCTATTTGTGTATGTAGTGTATGGAATAACAAACTATATCAGTAGTTTATGTACATAGAACTACTCCCCATCCCCCCTACCCCTACCCCCACCCCCATTTCCCTTTCTGTCATATGGTGTATAAGCATGTCTTTAAACTCTTTGTTCATAAATAAAATGGCATGCTTTAGTAGATTTGAATTTTATTTTCTGCCTACTTAGAATTTTTTTTAAGTTTGTGTAGCTTCCCTTCCCTATTTTGTGTCTTATCCAAGTTAATAAGTGAGGTGAGACTAAACAGGATTGTGGTGAATAGCAAAAATCAATTCGAATATCTAGGATTAGACGTTTATGGGAATGATATGATAAATGAGTTTTTTTCCGATTTGCTTTTTGATTATTCTGATCAATCTATTTCAATTTGTTTAGTTGGATACAATCCCTGTACTTTAAAATCAAACACTTGTTAATTATTGTAGGAGTTTTTATAAATATATAGGTTTTTGGTGTTTGATGTTGTGATACAAAGATAAACCATAATGAATTACTCCTTTGATTTTTAGATACAAGAATCATATTTTTAATTAAATAGTTTTTGAGGGGATTTCAAAATGATTCACTCTAATATATAGCTAAATCATTGTCTTAATTTAATCAAATATCGTCGTATAAAATGAGAGATGAGAGATTTATAAAAGTTATTGACATTTAGAGAGGAAATATCAAATAATTAACAATGTTAGATAAGATTTTTGAAAAAATAATTAGCAATAACTCTTATCTCTGAGATATTTTATGAAGTGTCAACTAAGTACTTAATAAATAAGTGAGTATTTAGGACTTTCATTTTTTTCATACAAGATTAACTTTCTTGACTTCAATAGTGTTGGCTTGTTAGGTACCTAATTATTGTTAATTACTTTTTCTTTGGTCCTCCACGTTAGTCATAGGGTTTATGCATACTCTATTTTCTTCAAACCCCACTTGATGAAATTTCATGATATGTTATTGATTAAATAAAGAACGAATTTCACTTGTGCGAGCTTTGCTCATGTTAATAATCTCAAATCTTGTTTAAAAATATGAGTCACGGTAAATTATCAACTAACATAAAATTA
>JAJOOO010008129.1:0-20788 GCA_029582685.1 Solanum piurae | reverse complement strand
AATACTTTGAATTAGCTCTTTGATTGAAAAAGGAATCAAAGATAAAGAGTCCCCATACCTTAACTAAGAATCCCCAAGCAATTTGAGAAAGAACCACCTTAAAATCGTCAAACCCTAGCTCCTAGTTCTTGACCTTCTTCAATGGAGGATTGTAGAGAAAGATATTTGAGAGGAGGTTGGTTTCTTTTCAATTCTAAGAGGAGTGACTTAAATGAAAGGAATTGGGTCATAAAAAGGTCTTATAGTTGCTAGGAAAGGAAAAGAATAGCATAGGGTCAATTTTGGAAAAAGACTAAGGACCCATAAAGTCTTAACTTAAAAAATGTGCCCCTTCCCATCTTAGTTCCCCCTTTCTTGCAGCTTGACAGTGCTTCAATATTTCGGGCATAACTTTTTACTCCAAGTTCGGAATTGGGCAAACTCGGTGGCGTTGGAAAGAGGACTCAGAGACCTTTAATTGGATAGGTAAAGGTCCACCTAATTCATTTTGAGCTAAAAGATATGACCATTTACAGTTGACCCTTACAACTCACTAGTTCAAATGACTAGTTTCCGGACGTCACGGTCATTTCTCATCATTTCATCAAGTTCTCAACTCCAAACTCACATGTGAGACTCTAGTTTCACTAGTTCGTTTTTAGGGTCGTTACATGAATTCTCCAAAGGGTAAATTTGAGGTTCAAGGTAAACCAAGGTTCAAGAAGAGGTTTTCCAACCAAGCCTCATCTAACACTCCAAGGGTCAACAAAGATAGGGTGTCTAACCCTAAGCCACAAGGAGGAAATAATGGTAGCTCTTATGTTGAAAGACCTAGTTGTGCAAAGTGTGGCAAGAAGCATGAAGGCCAGTGCGTAGTTAGCAAAGATGGTTGCTTTAGTTGTGGGAAAAATGGTTATATGAATAGAGATTGTCCCATGCTAAGGGCTCAAGTAAGAGAGGGCAACAAAGTCCCTCCTAGTGGCTCAAATTCCGATGATCCCAAGAAGAATCGCTTTTATGCTCTCCAATCCCGAGGGGACCAAGAGAGTTCCCCGGAAGTGGTAACAAGTATGTTTCAAGTCTTTTCCATTAATCTTTTTGCATTATTTGACCCCGATGCCACATTATAATTTGTTACACCTTTGGTGGCTATGAAATTTGAAGTACTCCCAGAAATATTAGAGGAACCTTTTTCGGTTTCTACCCCGGTGGGTGACTCGGTTGTAGCTAAAAGAGTTTATAGGAGTTATCCCATTTCATTTTCTCATAAAGTCACTTTAGTTGATTTGGTAGAATTAGATGTGTTGGACTTTGATGTCATCTTGGGGATGGATTGGTTGCATGTATGTTTTGCGTCCATTGATTGTAGAGCCCGGGTGGTTAAGTTTCAATCTCCAAATGAACCTACTTTAGAATGGAAGGGGGGAAATTCTATCCCCAGAGGTCATTTTGTTTCATGTCTAAAATCTAGAAAAATGATTTCCAAGGGGTGTGTTTACCACATTGTTAGGGTAATGAATGTGGAGTCCGAGACTCCTTCTTTGGACTTGGTTCTCGTGGTGTGTGAATTTACGGAAGTCTTTCCTAATGAATTTCCCGTCATTCCACGCAAACAGGAAATAGACTTTGGCATTGATCTTTTGCCGGATACACAACCCATATCTATTCCCCCTTATCGGATGGCTTCGGTCGAATTAAAGGAATTGAAGGAACAACTCAAGGACTTGTTAGACAAGGGTTTTATTCAACCAAGCATATATCCATGGGGTGCTCCGATATTGTTCGTAAAGAAGAAGGATGGGTCCCTTAGTATGTGTATTGATTACCGCCAATTGAACACGGTCACAATAAAGAATAAGTATCCACTTCCTAGGATTGATGATTTGTTTGATCAACTCCAAGGGGATAACTTTTTCTCCAAAATAGATCTTCATTTGGGTTACCATCAACTAAGGATAATAGGATATGACATTCCTAAGATGTCCTTCAGGACCCGGTACGGTCACTACAATTTTTTGGTTATGTATTTTGGGTTAACAAATGCCCCAGCGGCATTCATGGACCTAATGAATAGGGTGTTTAGGCAATATCTTGATTCGTTTGTGATCATTTTTATTGATGATATTTTGATCTATTCAAGAAGTGAGGGTGAACATATGGATCATTTGAGGATTGTGTTGCAAGTCCTTAAAGACCACCAATTATATGTTAAGTTTAGTAAGTGTGAGTTTTGGCAAAGTTTGGTTGCTTTCCTTGGTCATATTGTGTCGTGTATGGGTCTTGATGTTGATTCTAAGAAGACGGATGTGGTCAAGAATTTGTTTAGACATCTAACTTCTATCAATATAAGAAGCTTTTTGGGTTTGGCTAGTTATTATAGTAGATTTATTGAGGGTTTCTCCTCTATTGCTTCTCCATTGACGCCTTGACTCAAAAGAAAGCTAAATTTGTGTGGTCGAAGGCTTGTGAGAAAAGCGTCCAAGAGTTGAAAGATAGGCTTACTTTCTCTCTAGTGTTGACCTTACTGTAGGGTACCGATGGGTTTGTGGTATATTGTGATGCTTCTCGAGTGGGTTTGGGATGTGTCCTTATGCAATGTGGTAAAGTGATTGCCTATGCTTCAAGGCAACTCAAGGTCCATGAGAAGAATTATCCGACTCATGACCTTGAATTAGCGGTGGTTGTGTTTGCTTTTGAAAATATGGAGACATTACTTATATGGGGTCCATGTAGATGTGTCTACCGACCACAAGAGCCTTCAGTATGTGTTTAGCCAAAAAGACTTGAATCTCTGACAAAGAAGGTGGTTAGAACTTTTGAAAGATTATGACATGAGTGTCCTTTACCACCTCGGTAAAGCTAATGTAGTTGTCGATGCCCTAAGTAGATTGTCCATGGGTAGTATGGCTCATGTAGAAGAGGAGGAGAAGGAATTGGTTTGTGATGTGCATAGGTTGGCCTAGTTAGGTGTCCAACTAGTAGAATCCACAAAGGTGTGGTCCATCATAGTGACGAATCATCCTATGTGGTTGATGTGAGGTCTAAGAAACATCTTGATACTATATTAATGGAGTTGAAAGAATCGGTACTCAATAAGTCCGTTGAGGCTTTCTCCTAAGGGGTTGATGGGGTGCTTAGGTACCAAGGTAGATTATGTGTTCCGGATGTTGATGGCTTAAGAGAACAAATTTTAGAAGAGGCTCATGGTTTACGGTATTCTATTTATTCGGGAGCCACCAAGATGTACCATGATTTACGGGAAGTCTATTGGAGGAATGGCATGAAAAAGGATATAGCGGGTTTTGTGGCCAAATGTTCGAATTGCCAACAAGTCAAAGCCGAACACCTAAAACCAGAAGGTTTGTTCCAAGATATAAATAAACCCGCATGGAAGTGGGAGGAGGTGAATATGGACTTGGTTGTGGGTTTGCCTCGTACTCTAAGGCAACATGATTCTATTTGGGTCATTGTTGATAGGATGACTAAATCAACCCACTTCATTCCCGTCAAGGTTACGTTTTGGGAGGAAAACTATGCCAGGTTGTACATCAAGGAGGTAGTGAAGTTGCATGGGGTTCCTTTGTCTATCATTTGGGACCGGGATGCTCAGTTCACTTCACATTTTTTGAATGCGCTCCAACAAGGGCTTGATACCAATGTTAAACTTAGTACCGCTTTCCACTGTTAAACGGATGGTCAAGCGGAATGCACCATTCAAACCTTAGAGGATATGTTGAGGGAATGTGTGATTGATTTCAAGGGTAATTGTGATGACCATCTTCCCTTGATAGAATTTGCCTACAACAATAATTACCGCTTAAGCATTGCCATGGATCTGTTTGAAGAACTATATGGTAGGAGGTGTAGATCTCTGGTGGGTTGGTTTGAAGTAGGTGAGTTTTCTCTAATTGGTCCCAAACTAGTTTATGATTCCATTGAAAAAGTTAGACTCATTAGAGAAAGGTTGAAAACGGCCAAAAGTCGGCAAACATCTTATGCCGATGTTAGAAGGAGGGATCTTGAATTTGAGATTGGTGATTGGGTTTACTTAAAAATCTCACCTATGAAAGGTGTGATGAGGTTTGGTAAGTAGAGGAAACTTAGTCCCCGGTATGTTGCCCCATACCAAATCTTAAAACGTGTTGGGAAAGTTGCATATGAATTAGACTTACCAAATAAGTTGGCTCCGATTCACCTGGTGTTTCATGTTTCCATGATTAATAAGTGCATTGGTGATCCAATATCTATCCTTCCTTTATAGGGCTTAGGAGTTGATTAGAACCTTTCTTATGAAGAGGACCCGGTGGAGATTTTGGATCGGTAAGTCAAGAGGTTAAGGTACAAAGAGGTAATTTCCGTTAAAGTATTATGAAGGAATCACTTAGTTGAGGGTGATAAATGGGAGGATGAGGCAAATATGAAGTACCGCTATCCTTATCTTTTTCCTTCTACTCCTATCCCAACTTGAGGCAAGTAGTTTTCTTGAGGTTAGTGCTTTGGAAGTCATTTGTGCTATGAGTGTTCTTTATGATTTCCTTATATAGTGCATGTTCTTAATGAAATTCATGTTTAGTGTAAATTGAGCTCTCGTGAATTATATTTTTCTCATATTGAATTGCATATGTGTATGATGTTGGCATATGTGACTTCGTGAGATGATTTGATGAACACGTCTTGCTATATTTGTGATGGTATGGCATATTGTCTCCTTATTGTTGTGTTGAGCTTGTTTGAGTTGGAGAAGGTAGTTCCTCCTAAAACGATATGAAATGATGAGTTTTGTGCATATTGGGTTGTGGATGTAGTTCCTACTTCCTTGTGATTGCATTGTTTATGTCTTAAGATGGAGTTGATGTTTCCTCCTATGAATTGTACATTATCTTAATGTTGCATTCATGATGGGCTGCTAGTCTTGAGTCTTTAATTCTGTAGGGTTTCTAAATCGTCATTCAAGGACGAATGTTCCCAAGGAGGAGATAATGTAACACCTCAGAAAATGGTAGGTTAAACGAGAGCCTAAATGTAAGGTTAAAAATATTGTAAAATGGCTCCCCGAATTTTAGTAAGACATTTAGGATTGAAATGAGGTTTATTGAGTCAAGACCAAGGGGCAAGTGCCAAGGTGTAGGGGCCAAGCAAAGGTAACATGGCTAGGAGCACACTGCCCCACCTTCATGAGGGGGACCACGAGTCGTGGTCCACTCCACGGCTCGTGAAGGTAGTCGTCAAGCCTCCTTGGCCATGGGAAAGTGGCCACGCTTTTTCCTAGATAATGCCTTAGCATCCACGGAAGGGACCAAGGCTCATGGTCTTGACCATGGCTCTTGGAGCCCTTCGTGGAGATGCCTTAGGCACTGAAGCCAAGGGCCCCAAGTGGCATGCTCACTGCCTTAAGGGACCAGGAGAGGGACCACGGCTCATGGAGCCTGTCGTGGTAATGCATTGGGCATGTGAGCCTAGGACACCACTTCCCAAGCCACTGCCTGAACTTCACGGGCAGGACCACGGGTCATGGTCCTCACCACGGCTCGTGGAGTGGCTCCTGAGGCCTGGACAGGGTTCAATTAATGAGGGTCATTTAGGTCATTTCCTTTTAAGTCCAATTAAAGTGGGGGTGTTTTGGTTATTTTTAGGGGAAGTATATATATTGTTTTTAAGTCAAATTTCACAAGAGTTGGTCATTATTCACAAACACCCAAATTGAAAACAAAAACTCCCTCCTATCTCAATATTTCTCTCTCTAGACTTAATAAGAAGAAGAAGCCATTGGAGCTAGGTTGGTAGATTATCCAGGTTCTTCCCCAAATTTCTTGAAGGTTCTTAAGTGAGGTATGGATGCTTTTCATCCTTGGGTAGCTATCACCTAAGGAGCCCCTTCAAATTATGTTTTCAAGATATCAAATCCCTCAATGTAGGGTTTCAAATCTATGACATGGGCCTTTTTCCAAAGCGATTTGTATTGTTTAATTATGGTTTATTATGATTTATTATGATGATTTATGGCTAGATTTATGAAGTATTGTTGGATTTTGATGAAAATCTCCCTTGGACCCATGACTTCCCCTTTTTCCCAAATTGTGAACTAAGGTGTGACTTGATTGATCATGGAAGCTTGACAATTGATTATGTTTATGTTTATTAAGTTGTTGAATCATGAAATTCCCCTATTAAGTTTTTTAATTCTAGAAGTTAGGGTTTATCTTGATTCCTAGCCTTGAAGGGCAATAACTAGGGATTGTATATGTTGATGAAGATTGTACATGAACTCATGATTCACTTAGATAGTGATGATCCTATGAATATTGTGTAATTGTGGAATTGATGCAAGATCCTTCTTCCCTATACCCTTACACTTGATTATGCATGAAGTATGCATGTATATTTATGATAAGCTTGTTGTGTTGATTGAAAGGACATGCTCATGAACACATTATTAATATGATGTGAAAGGTTTACTCACATGTTGATGATTCTAAGGTTAAATAGACATGCTCTCCCTATGAATCTATGAGCTATTATGATATAAAGTTAGTCTGAGTGCCTAGTGCATTCTTTCATGAATATGAACTTAAGTAAAGACTTAATACGACTTTTAAAGGGAATTATACTTAGCAGCGAGTGGATATGAGTATGAGATGGGTTCCTTCATGCTAGTAGTTGGGTTTCCAATACGGTGTCTCATGAGATGGAAACCTCCACGTTAGTAGTTAGGGTTCCTAGAAGCAATCTCTATATCCCATCACTATGTGCCCACATAGGTCTTTAGCTAGTGGATCCACTTAAAAGAAATTATGAAAGTTCTACCTTAGGCAAATAGGACACCTCTTTTAGGTGTGGGGGTAGAACACCAGATTCCATGTAGCTCACATGGTCTATGTCGATTAATGCTAATCTCCCTATATGATATGAATATGAACGATGATATGAATATGAACTATGATAAGATCATGGACTTTAATTATGACTTCTTAAGGAGTACTATTTAAAATGAGTGGGGGTATGGGACTTCACTTATTTATTGCACAAGTAGGCTTCAAGAGCGGTTATGGTGAGGTTCACTTATGTTATGATGACTTATGGATCATGTATGAAAGATACGTATGCATGTTAAGGTTGACTTTACTTGTTGCAAGTTATGAACATGTATGACTTCTTACTTATGTATGCTGACTATTAATAAGGCAAAGTAAAATATGTATGTTGTTGGTAGCCTAAATGTGATACTTAGCATTTAGTAGGGTTATGGGACTTTTCCTTTGAATTGTACTAGTGTGGCTTTGGTTTGCTTATATGTTGGTTTGAATTATGTTTCTTCATAAATGTGCATAATGGCTTTTAAACTTGAATAAGGCATGATTTCAACTAAATGTCCCTTTTATGCATGTTTTAAGGTTTTTGTGCATGACTTTCATACTTAGTACATTATTTATGCTAACCCATATTTTCTACATTCTATGAGTGTAGGTTCCGGTCGTTGAGACGTACTACTTCCTTCAAGTGAAGCTTGGGTTGAATATTCCCTAGACTTGGTGAGTCCTGAAGTTCGAGTACAAGATGTAATTGTTTCCAGTTTCTATTGTATTTCCTACTTTTGATACTTAATGATGTAAAGGGATTTGACACTATTTGTACTCTCTATTGTACTAGATGGTTATTGAGACAAGTCTAGATTCGTATTCTCTTTTATGAAAAGAAGTTCACTTCTATTGTAATTTTTTTAAAATTTTCCGCATTTTTCTATATCTTTATGTTATGATTATGCTAAGGGCTTGTATGAGACCCCTTCGGGGTCAAGTGCGCCATGTTTCTCCTAGGGGTAACCCCAGTTCGTGACAATTGGAAAATAAGGGCAAACCTAATGGTGAAGTCATGCATGTGTTCATATTTATTTGTGTGAGAGTCGTTTGTGATTTTGAAACTATAAATTGTTGAGAAATCGTGTGTGAGTATGGAATCATCTTTATTGTGAGGGCATTTCAGTAACTTTGTTGAGCGTGAACTTTCATTTGAAGCAAGTATTATGAACTTCAGCATCTTTGATAATAGTAAGTCACAACTTAAATCTTTGAGTGCACAATTGATCCTGCATGAGTAAGTTGAGTCTTGTTGTGTGTATTCATGATTGAGACTTCTGTAGAACTGTTTGAGACATCCTTTTTGAACTGCTGAAATTGAGTTTTATTTGAGAACAAGCAAAAGTATAAGCTGGGGGTGTTGATGAGTCTGAGATTTGGTCTCATTTAGGGATTTGTTTATATAGATTTAGTGTCCTCAAATGCTTAATTTGTGCCAATAATTGATATTAAATCCTTGATTTTCAAGAATATGGATTGAGGAACAAAGCAAGGACACTAACAGGCAAAAAAAGAACAAAACAGGCTGAAGAAATGAAGATGGACGAGCTTGAGGATCGACAAAAGCACTCGGCGTGTCGCCGAGTGGCTCAGCTGACTGCCTAAAGTTATAATGTGCCAAGCCTTGAAGGAAATAACCAAGTCGGCAATGAAAATAAGCAGTCGGCGAATCCCCGAGTGGTTCTGCAGAGACAAGGTAGATCGCCCAAAGTTACAGACCTTGAGGATGCTGAATGCCAAGGCGAAAGGGCGATGAAAGAGACTAAAGGGTGGCTCGCCAAGTAAATCGGTTAGCTTGACTTACTTCGCAAAAGGGGCTTTCGTAGCTTATTTTCGGCGACTATAAATACGATTTTGAACATTTAGTTTATTATCTTTTGACATTTTTGATATCTTGGGAATATCTTTTAGACATTAGAAATAATTTTTATCAGTGGGAGAGAGTTTTCTTTAGCTTTTAAGGATTGAAGAAATTCACTTCTGAAAAATTGGAAATAGGTCTTTGAGATTCAACAAATTGGTGCATTGTAAAGATGAAATCACTCTTACCCAGTTGATGGATAATCAATTCGGTAATTATTTTTTACCTTTTTATAATGTTTAGCTAAAACCCCAATTCTTGGGGTGTGATCATGTGATTATGGGCTGATTTAGCTTATGGGTATTGCTAATTGTTAGTTTAAATGCTACTTAAAAGTGATTTTAATCATTAATTGTGGTTTAATTTAAGAATTGTAGTTGCAAATGCAGTTCTAGGTTTGTGTTCTTGGCTTGCTCGAGAGAGAGGTTTTAGAACTAAGGTTTTTGATTAATGATTTTTGAGTATTGGGTTGATCTAGGTTTAGATTGAGAGAGTAAATCCAAAACCTAATCCCACACAGTTAGCTTGAGAGAGTAAATGGATTAAGGTGTGGGTTGCTCTTAATTTGCATGCTTGTTGATGTTTAAGAGAAATCACCTGATTCGGGGTAATTGTTTGAGAGAAAATTACCTCCCTTATAACCTAGCCTACTCACTAATATCTAGATATTTACTAATAGTTGCAATTACCCATAGGTCTATATTTGCCTATAATCGATCACATCCTAAGAATTCGTCTCATTATTGTTAATTCCTAGTGTTCACGACTATTTGTAGATGATAACTAAAACTAGAACCCCCCATCTGACATTTGTGTCACCCTTTTACTTGATTATATCTTTAATTGATTTTTTTTATTCCTTTGGATGATTTGACCACATTCATACTTCCTAATCGAATTTAAAACATGTACCGCTCCCTGTGGGATTTGACTCCAACTCATTTAGTTGGGTTTCATACCAATTTACGATCATTGAACACCAAGATTTGGATGAGGTGTGCTTGAAATGTCAAATGAGTAATCTTAGGTGTCAGTCCAGAAACTCTTTTAGAACCCCTCTAAGTCTCTACTCCAGTTGGTCACCCAGTTATATCTAAACGGGTTATTTTAGAACCTGTCACAGTCTCTCAGAAAGTCACCTTAGCAGATCTTGTAGATTTAGAAATGGTAGACTTTGATATCATTCTAGGAATGGATTGGTTACATTCCTGTTATGCCTCAATTGATTGTAAAATTAGGATCGTTCTGTTTAGTTTCCAAACGAGCCATCCATAGAATGTAAGACTAGTAGCTCAGTGCCTATAGGTCGATTTATATCTTAACATAAGGACATCAAAATGATCTCTAAAGGGTAGTGTGGCAAATGTTGAGGAAAAAGGGAAGGAATTACCAAAAGATGTTCATCGGCTTGCTCACTTAGGAGTTAGTCTTACGGATACATCAGATGGTGGTGTGATAATCTAGAATATATTAGAATCTTTATTGGTAGCTGTGGTTAAGGAAAAACAAATTTTGATCCTATATTACTTCAGTTTGAATGTAAAACCCCAGAAATATAACGAACTAAGCTAGAGCCTGACATGTAGTCTAGCAGTCTAAATGGAGTTAAACGTAAATATAAGAGTCGTAAAATAACCTCCCCTACTTAGTACTAATGTTTTAGGACCTAAACGTCAAAATATGACCCCCCAAGGGTCCTTGAGGAGGAAAAAGGGGGTGCCAAAAAGCTGTTAAAAAGACAGCTTGACCTACGGATGGGCACCCACGACCCATGGGTGGACCCATGCCCCGTAGGTGGGGGTCGTGGGTCAAGGCTGAGCCTTCCCTTAATTTTCCACTTTCTGAACCAAAACACGGACCTGCAGGACGGGGTGTGAGCCCACCTACGGTCCGTGGGTGGTGGGTGTAGGTCACCACTGCAAAAGCTACCCGAATCTCGGCCTAGGCTTAGTAAAAGCCATTAATTCCAAAAGTTATTATATTAGTGTGGGGTCATTTTAATTCATTTATATAGACATATATAAGTATTTATTAACTATTAACCACCTTTTTAACACCTGATAAGTCACAAGACTCAAACTAAAAACCAACTCCCCTATCCAATAGTTCTCTCTAAGACTCCCTTGAAGAGCAAGAACAAGGTCAAGCTTAGGGTACAAGGAGCAGCCTTTATTTTTCAATTTCTTGTAGAAATCATCCTAAGGTATGGTGTATTTTCATCTATGGATCGTTTCCACCCATAGAGCTCCTTCAAACTTGGTTTTTAAGATTCCAATTTCCCCCAAAAACCTAGGGTTTCAATATATGTCATGGGTCTTCTTCCAAAACGTTTTCAATTGTTTAATTATGGTTTATTTTTTTTGGTTATGATGAATTATGATTGTACTAAGGGAGTATTGTTTATTTATGATGAAATTCCCCATGGACTCATGATTTCCCCCATATTGATAAATTATGAATTGATGATGTGGGTTGATTGATATTAGAAATATGTCAATCTATTATGTTTATGTTTATTGAGTTATTGAATCATGAAATTCCCCTTATATTGTAGTAATTATGGATGTTTGGGTTGATCTTGATTCATAGCCTTGAAGGGCAAGTTTTTAGTGTTTGTACATGTTGAATATGATTGTATATGAACTCATGATTCAATTAGATAGTGATGATCCTATGACTATTGTGTAATTGTGGTATTGTTGCAACAACCTCCCCGAATACCCCTACACATGAATATGCTTGAAAGGTCTATGACTATGATAATATTGTTGTGTTGATTGAAAGGCTATATTTCCGTACATGACAAGAACATGATCCATGACATGACAAGACCAAGTATATGAATTATGAACAAGAACTTAAGTTATGTACTATGATTACTTAAGAGCTTTAACTTAGTGTGAGTGAGGGTATGTGACTTCACTCATATATTGCACAAGTAAGCTTTGAGAGTGATAGTGTTATGTTCTTTTATGACATGATGCTTTATGAGTTAGTGCATACTTTCCATGAATATGAACCATGAACATGAACATGAACATGAACATGAACTATACTTATGACTTCTTATTGAGCTTTGCTTAGTCTGAGTGGGGGTATGGGACTTCACTTGTACATTGCACAAGTAGACTTATAAAGGGGTTATGGTGTGGTTTCCTTATGCTATGAAGATATGTGACTCTATGTATGCATGATATGAATTTTTGCCATGAATGATTTTACTTATTGTAAGATAGGAACATGAATGACTCATTGTCTATGAGGGTTGGCTATGGATGAGGTCAAGGTAAGTTAAGCATGATTATGGTAGCCTAGGGTTTCTTATGAAATGGTTTGACTATGTAATTACTCTAAATATGCATGATTGATTTTAAACTTGATAAAGGCATGATTTAAATTAAATGTCCCTTTTATGCATGTTTTAAGGATTTTTATGCATGGCTTCCCTACTTAGTACATTATTTGTGCTAACCCATATTTTCTACATTTTCTTATAAGTGTAGGTTCCGATCATTGAGGTATACTTCTCCTTTGAAGTAAAGCTTGGGTTTATTATTCTCAAAGTTTGGTGAGTCCTCATTGTTTGAGGACAAGGCTTATTCATTTCTAGTTTCCTTTTGTACTTTCCATTTTCAAGACTATGTTGTAAAGGGCTATGTCCCTAAGATTATATTCGATTGTATTAGATGGTTTCTTTGAGACAAGGGCTAGACTCTTATATTCCTTTAATGAAAAAGACTTCAATTTAAAAAAGTTTTAAATTCGGCATCATTTCTATTTACTTATGTTCATGATTATGCTAAGGGATTGTATGAGACCCCTTCGGGGTCAAGGACGCCATGTTACATCTACGGGGTACCCCTGGGTCGTGACAAACTTGGTAATTAGAGCACAAGGTTTAGAATGATTCTAGGATGATGTCTCATGAACCACATCTAGTAGAGATTGTTCATAACTGTAAAGCGCGCCACACTTATGAATGAGAGGCTAGAAGATGTTTAGGAAATTTCACTTATTTCATTACTCTTTAGTCGTGCCTTAGAGTTTTAAGTCTATGAAGTCCTTTTCCTAACCCTTCTCTTGTGTCTATAGGATATGAATACAAGAAGGGCGACCACAAGAATGATAGAAGAGGATATTGTGAATGAGGGAGTTCCTCCCCAAGGTCCATAAGAGCCTCAAGTAACTAAAGATCCTAATGATGAAGGGGCAATGACGAATATGGAAATAAGGCATGCTCTCAACATATTGACCGAAGCCATGGCGGCCCAAGTCAATAGAGATTCTAGAGCTCATGTGAACCTTAATGAGAGCACCGTGACTTCAAGGTTGAGAGATTTAAGAAGAATGAACCCTCCTAAGTTCTTTGGTTCTAAAGTGGGTGAAGACCCTCAAGAGTTTGTGGAAGAGGTCTACAAGATAATTGATGCTATGGGGGTGACTTCTAGAGAGAAAGCAGAGCTAGCCGCTTACCAATTGAAGGGTGTGGCCCAAGTATGGCCTACTCAATGGAAGAGGAATAGGTCGGAAGGAACGGATCCTATAGGTTGGGAAGTGTTCAAGAAAGCATTCCTTGATAGGTTCTTTCTCGGAGAAAAAGGGAAGACAAGGTGGAAGAATTTATCAACCTTCGTCAAAGAGGTATGGGTGTTGAAGAATATTCTGTAAAGTTTACCGAATTGTCCAAGTATGCTCCATCTTTGGTGGCGGATCCTAGGGATGAGATGCGTAGGTTTGTGATGTGGGTGTCTAGTTTTGTGAGAAAAGAATGTCGTTAGGCTATGATTCATGATAACATGGATATATCCCATCTTATGGTGTATGCTAGACAAATGGAGGATGAGAAACTCCAAGAAAAGAATAGGGAAGTGAAAAGGCCTAGGACCGATGATGGGAATTCTTCCAAGGGAAATTCCCAGAGTCAAGGTAGGTCAAGGTTCAAGAGAAGGTTCTCCAACCAAGGCTCCTGTAGTACTCCAAGGGTAAAAAAGGATAGGGTACCTAACCGTAAGCCTCAAAGAGGAAATAGTGGTGGATCTTCTATGAAAAGGCCTACTTGTACCAAGTGTGGTAAGAAACATGAGGGTAAGTTTCTTGTTGGCACAAATGGGTGTTTTAATTGTGGAAAGAGTGGTCATATGGTGAGAGATTGTCCAATATTAAAGGTTCCTGGAAGAGAGGTCAAGCAAGCCCTTCCTAGTGGTTCAAACTCCAATGCTCCCAAGAAAAGCCGCTTTTATGCTCTTCAATCCCGAGGTGACAAAGAGAGCTTCCCGGATGTGGTGACCGGTATGTTAGAAGTCTTTTCTATGATGTTTATGCATTATTAGACCCCGGTGCCACTTTGAATATTCCCCAAAGTGTTATTAGAGACTTTTTCGGTGTCTACCCCAGTTGGTGACTTGGTAGTGGCAAAAAAAGTCTATAGGAGTTTTCCTATTTCTTTGTCTCATAAAGTCACTTTGGTTGATTTGATAGAATTAGACATGTTAAACTTTGATGTCATTTTGGATATGGATTGGTTGCATGCATGTTATGCCTCTATTTATTCTAGGACTCGGGTAGTAAAGTTCCAATTTCCATATGAGTGTACTTTAGAGTGGAAGGGCAAAAATTCTATCCCTAGAGGTCAATTTATTTCTTCTCTCAAAGCTTGAAAAATGATCTCCAAGGGGTGTATTTACCATATTGTTAGGATTGTGGATGATGGGTCTGAAACCCCTTCCTTAGAGTCGGTCCCCGTGGTGATTGAGTTTCCAGAAGTCTTTCCCGATGACTTGCCCGACATTCCTCCCGAGCGGAAAATGGACTTTGGCATTGATCTCTTGCCAGATACGCAACTTATTTCCATTCCTCCTTATAGAATTGCTTTGAAAAAGTTGAGAGGGTTAAATGAGCAATTAAAGGATTTGCTATACAAGGGTTTTATTCAACCGAGTATCTCTCCATGGGGTGCTCCGGTGTTGTTTGTAAGAAAGAAGGATGGGTCCCTTAGAATGTGTATTGACTACCGCCAATTGAACAAGGTGACTATAAAGAATAAGTATCCCCTTCCTAGAATTGATGATTTGTTTGATCAACTTCAGGGGGTAACTATTTCTCAAAAATAGATCTTTCTTCGTGTTACCATCAACTAAGGGTAAGAGGTGTTGACATTCCCAAGACGACCTTTAGGACCCGGTACGATCACTATGAATTTATGGTTATGCCTTTTGGGTTAACTAATGCCCCAGCGGCATTTATGGACCTAATGAATAAAGTGTTTAGGCAATATCTTGATTCTTTTGTGATCATTTTTATCGATGATACTTTGATCTATTCAAGCAGTGAAGGTGAACACATGAATCATTTGAGAATTATATTGCAAGTACTTAAAGACCACCAATTGTATGCAAAGTTTAGCAAGTGTGAGTTTTGGCTAAGGTTTGTGGCCTCCCTAAGCTTGTGTCTAGCAAAGGTATTGAAGTAGATCCCAAGAAGACGGATGCAATAAAGGGTTGACCTCGACCTCTAACTCCTATCGATATTAGAAGTTTTTTGGATTTGGCCAGTTATTATAAGAGGTTTGTTGAGGGTTTTTCCTCCATTGCTTCTCCGTTGACGGCCTTGACTCAAAAGAAAGATAAGTTTGTGTGGTCGGAGGCTTGTGAGAAAAGCTTCCAAGAGTTCAAAGATAGACTTACTTCCACCCCGGTGTTGACCTTACAGGAGGGTAGCGATGGGTTTGTGGTATATTGTGACACTTCTCGAGTGGGTTTGGGATGTGTACTTCTGAAATATGGTAAAGTGATTTCCCATGCTTCAATGCAACTCAAGGTCCATGAAAAGAATTATCCAACTCTTGATCTCAAATTAGCGGCGGTGGTGTTGCCCTGAAAATATGAAGGCACTACCTTTATGGGGTCCATGTAGATGTTTTCACCGACCAAAAGAGGCTTCAATAGGTGTTTAGCCAAAAATACTTGAATCTCCGACAAAGAAGATGGTTAGAACTTTTGAAGGATTATGACATGAGTGTCCTTTACCACCCCGACAAAGCTGATGTAGTTGCGGATACCCTAAGTAGATTGTCCATGGGTAGTGTGGCTCATGTAGAAGATGAGAAGAAGGAATTGGTTTGTGATGTGCATAGGTTGGCTCGATTAGGTGTCCAACTAGTGGATTACAACAAGGGTGGCGTCATGGTCCATAATGGTTCTGAATCATCCTTTATAATGGATGTGAAGTCGAAACAATACCTTGATCCTATGTTAATGGAGTTGAAGGAATCGGTACTCAACAAGTCCGTTGAGGCTTTCTCCCAAGGAGGAGATGGGGTGCTTAGGTACCAAGGTCGTTTATGTGTTCCAGATGTTGATGGCCTGAGAGAGCAAATTTTAGAAGAGGCTCATGGTTCGCGGTATTTTATTCATCCGGGAGACACCAAGATGTACCGTGATCTACATGAAGTCTATTGGTGGAATGGCATGAATAAGGATATAGCAGGTTTTGTGGGCAAATGTCCAAATTGCCAACAAGTTCAGGCCGAACACCTAAAACCGGGAGGTTTGTCGCAATATATAGTTATTCCCACTTGGAAGTAAGAGGATGTGAATATGTACTTTGTTGTAGGTTTGCCTCGTACTCGAAGGCAACATGATTCTATTTGGGTCATTGTTGATAGGATGACAAAATCAACACACTTTATCCCCATCAAGGTTTCTTATTCGGCAGAAGACTATACCAAATTATACATAAAGGAAATAGTGAAGTTGCATGGGGTTCCTTTGTCTATTATTTCGGATCGGGGTACTCAATTTACTTCACATTTTTGGAAGGCATTCCAAAAAGGGTTTGGTACCAATGTTAAGCTTAGTACTGCTTTCCACCCTCAAACGGATGGTCAAGGGGAGCGCACCATTCAAACATTAGAGGACATGTTGAGGGCATGTGTTATTGATTTCAAGGGTAATTGGGATGACCATCTACCATTGATAGAGTTTTCCTACAATAATAGTTACCACTCAGTATTGCTTTGGCTCTTTTTGAAGCATTTTATGGTAGGAGGTATAGATCTCTGGTTGGTTTGTTTGAAGTAGGTGAAATTTCTCTAGTTAGTCCCGAACTAGTTTATGAGGCCGTTGAAAAAGTTCAACTCATGAGAGAGAGGTTGAAGACGGCCCAAAGTCGGCAAAAGTCATATGTTGATGTTAGAATGAGGGATCTAGAATTTGAAATTGGTGATTGAGTTTACTTGAAAATCTCACCTATGAAAGGTGTGATGAGGTTTGGTAAAAAGGGGAAGCTTAGTCCCCGGTATGTGGGCCCATACCAAGTCTTGAAACGTGTTGGGAATGTTGCATATGAGTTAGACTTTCCAAATGAGTTGGCTCCGATTCACCCGGTGTTTCATGTTTCTATGCTTAAGAAGTTCATTGGGGATCCGGTATCTATCATTCCTTTAGATGGTTTGGGAGTTGATGCGATTCTATCCTATGAGGAAGTTTCGGTGGAAATTTTGGATCGACAAGTGAAAAGGTTGAGAAACAAGGAAGTAGCTTCCGTGAAGGTTTTATGGAGGAATCATTTAGTTGACGGTGCTACATGAGAGGCTGAGGCCGATTTGAAGTCCCTCTATCCTCATTATTTTCCTTCTACTCCTATTCAAGCTTGAGGTAAGCAGTTCCTCTTGAGTTTTAGTGTTTTGGGAGTCATGTGTGTTGTATGAGTTTTTCCATGATTTCCTTATGTTATGCATGTTCTTGATGATATTAATGTTTAGTAAGAAAATGAGTTTTATGATTTATGTGTCCCTCATGTTGATTGAACATTTTAGTATGGTGATGACATATTTGAATTCATGAGGTGATTTGTTGAACATACTTGGTTATGCTTGTGATGAAATAGCATATTGTCTCCATGATGTTGTGTTGAGCTTGCTTTTACTTGGAGAAGGTAGTTCCTCCTATTAATATAAGAAATGTTTCATTTCATGCATATTGGGTTGGTAGATGTAGTTCCTATTTTCTTGTATTGCATTGGCCATGTTTTGAAATTGAGTTGAAGTTTCCTTCTTCTGAATAGTGCATGAAGTGAAGTGCAATTGTAAGTTGTGCACATTGTTGATGTTTCATGCATGATGGGCTGCTAATCTTGAGTTTTTAAATTAGTTTGGTGTCTAGATCATCATTCGAGGATGAATGTTCCCAAGGGGGAGATAATGTAACACCCCGAAAATCTAACGAACTAATCTAGAGCCTAACATGTAGTCTAGTAGCCTAAATGGGGTTAAAAGTAAAGATAAGAGTCGTAAAATAACCTCCCCTACTTAGTACTAATGTTTTAGGAAATAAACGTCAAAAACACAGCTTGACCTACGGATGAGCACCCACGAGACGTGGGTGGACCCATGACCCGTAGGTGGGGGTTGTGGGTTAAGGCTGAGCCTTCCCTCAATTATACACTTTTTGAACCAAACCACGGACCAGCAGGGTAGGGCGTGAGCCCACCTACGGTCTGTGGGTGGTGGGCTTAGGTCACCACTGCAAAAGCTTCCCTAATCTCGGCCTAGGCTTAGTTTAAGCCATTAATTCTAAAAGTTATTATATTAGTGTGGGTGGTCATTTTAATTCATTTATATAGACTTATATAAGTAGTTATTAACTATTAACCACATATTTAATTAACACCTCATAACTCACAAGACTCAAACTAAAAACCAACTCCCCTCTCCAACATTTCTCTGTCTAAGACACCATTGAAGAGCAAGAACAAGGTCAAGCTTAGGGTTCAAGGAGCAGCCTTTATTCTTCAATTTATTGTGGAAATCATCCAACGGTATGGTGGCTTTTCATCTATGGGTAGTTTCAACCCATAGAGCCCCTTCAAACATGGTTTTTAAGATTCCAATTTCCCCCAAAAACCTAGGGTTTCAATCTATATCATGGGTCTTCTTCCAAAACGTTTTCAATTATTTAATTAAGGTTTATTATGATGAATTATGATTGTATTAATGGAGTGTTGTTGAATTATGATGAAATTCTCCATGGACCCATAATGTCCCCCATATTGTTAAATTATAAATTGATGATATGGGTTGATTCATATTAGAAGTATGTCAATATATTATGTTTATGTTTATTGAGTTATTGAATCATGAAATTCCGCTTATCTTGTAGTAATTATGGATGTTTGGGTTGATCTTGATTCATAGCCTTGAAGGGCAACTTGTTAGGGTTTGTACATGTTGAATATGATTGTATATGAACTCATGATTCACTTAGATAGTGGTGATCCTATGACTATTGTGTAATTGTGGTATTGTTGCAAGATCCCCCCCCCCATACCCTTACACATTACTATGCATGAAATGTCTATGACTATGATAATATTGTTGTGTTAATTGAAAGGATATATTTCCATACATGACAAGAACATGATCCATGACATGAGAAGAACAAGAATATGAATAATGAACAAGAACTTGAGTTATGTACTATGATTACTTAAGAGGTTTTACTTATTGTGAGTGGGGGTATGGGACTTCACTCATGCATTGCACAAGTAAGCTTTGGGTGATTGTTGTATGTGCTTTTACGATATGATGTTTTATGAGTTAATGCATGCTTTCCATGAATATGAACCATGAACATGAACATGAACATGAACTATAACTATACTTCTGACTTCTAAATGAGCTTTGGTTAGTGTGAGTGGTGGTATGGGACTTCACTTGTACATTGCACAAGTAGACTTATAAAGGGGTTATGGTGTGGTTTCCTTATGCTATAAAGATATGTAAATCCATGTATGCATGATATGAATTATTTCCATGAATGATTTTACTTATTATAAGATAGGTATATAAATGACTCCTTGTCTATGAGTGTTGGCTATGGATGAGGTCAAGGTAAGTTATGCATGATTATGGTTGCCTAGGGTTGCATATGAAATGGTTTGACTATGTATTTACTCTAAATGTGCATGATGACTTTTATACTTTATAAAGTCATGATTTTAACTAAATGTTCCTTTTATGCATGTTTTGAAGAATTTTTATGCATGGCTTCCATACTTAGTACATTATTTGTGGTAACCCATATTTTCTACAGTTTCTCATAAGTGTAGGTTCTGGTCGTTGAGGTATACTTCTCCTTTCAAGTAAAGCTTGGGTTGAATATTCTCCAAACTTGGTGAGTCCTCATGGTTCGAGGACAAGGCTTATTCATTTCTAGTTTTGTTTTGTACTTTTCATTTTTAAGACTATGTTGTAAAAGGCTATGTCCCTAAGATTCTATTCGATCGTATTAGATGGTTTTTTTTAGACAAGTTCTAGACTCTTATATTCATTTTATGAAAAAGACTTCTATTGTAAAAAGTTTTAAATTCTGCATCATTTCTATTTACTTATATTCATGATTATGCTAAGGGCTTGTATGAGACCCCTTCAGGGTCAAGTATGCCATGTTACATCTAGGGGGTACCCCTGGGTCGTGACATGGAAGGTACAGTTCATCAGCAGAAAGTAGAGGTTTTCTCCCAAGGGGGAGATGGTCTCTTATGTGTTCCTAAGGTGGACGAGTAGGTGAGGTATCCTTGATTGGGCAAGATTCAGTACATGATGCTATGGGAAAAGTTCAGCTCATCAGAGATAAACTAAAGACATAAGCATTATGCAGATGTAAGGACACATAATTCCTTTTGTGCTAAAAGTTATGACCATCTGAAGTTGACCCATCAACAATTTTCAGCTAACTGGCTGCTGACTCTCATCTACGATCAGACCTACGGACCGTAGATCGATTGATGGTCCATGCTGGTCAACCTTCAATCGGGACTGAAGCTGGGCTTTAGGGGCATCGATCCACAGACACGAACTACGGTCCGTGACTTGACATACGGACCGTAAGTCCGGCCGCGGGTCAACATTTAGCCAAATTTTCAGACTGAGTTCTGGGGAAGTTTTCTGTCACGAACCACGGACCTGCAGGACGGACCGTGAGTCCATCAACGGTCCATGGATGGTGTCCGTGAGTGCCACCTGTAACACCAGAAATCTGAAATCTCTATTTTCGGATACGGGGTGTTACATTATCTCCCCCTTGGGACCATTCGT
>JAJOOO010008128.1:0-20693 GCA_029582685.1 Solanum piurae | reverse complement strand
GGAGGCCGAAAGCAGAAGAGTTACAATCTGTAGTTAAAGTAGATATATGCTCCCAATACCATAAGACATTGGAGAAACGTTCAAATAAATGGAAAATCAATCTATTTGAGGAAGAGGAAATAGCTACCAGAGGGATGACAAAGAAAAACACTAGTTTCAAATGTTGGTGGATAGCTAGTTCAGAAGATGAAACACCACATCTCCCACTGGGAATTTCATGTGCTCAAAGGTATTTGATATGATTGCTACTTGTAAATAATAAACTCGGTGGCATTTCACCAGTAGAATGACAGGCTTCCAAAAATTGTGAAGTCCCTGGGTGCCTTGTTATTTATTTAAGAGCTAGTCACTCGGTACATGCATCTTATCATAAAATTAGTGCATTCACATAGAGACTATTCTTTAGCTAGCTAGCTGTCAACAAACCTAATGTAACTCTAAATTTATCCAGGTTGGGACTAACTTAACTATGGTGAAGCTCAGATAGACAAAGTTGACAATTATTATTGAATGAACCATGATGTGTTAAAGTTGATCCTAATCAAAAGTAAATCTATATTCTTCTTTGAAGCATTTCGCATCTGGATATCCTAAATTAACTTGGTAGGGGCAAGGTCTGCATACACTTTATCCTCCCCGGACAGCACTTTGTGAGATTACACTAGGTATGTAGTTGTTGTTGTAGTATATCCTGAATCTTTCCAAATGAACTCATCATCATGACATTGCCTTCTGAAAGTAATGTTCTAGGTTTAACATCTTGCTAATTGAAGGAACTAGAAAGAGCTAGAATTAGAAAGAGTCATTTTTTTTTTAAGAATGAAAATCTGGAGATTTGTTTAAGTTAAGTTAAGAATGAGTTTTGGGTCAACTTAAAACGACCATAAATCCTAGCTAAGGATGAGTTAGGTGTGTTTCCTGATACCGTAGCAAAGATCGTTGAATTATCTTTCCAACTCCTCCAAGTTTGCGTGAGTATGAGTTCATATGAGTAAGATATGTCCATTGGAAGTTGGGTTGTTTGGATAAGGAAAGTCCAATCCGGATTTTTAAAGGGTGGTTTGGTCTTTTCCTTACCCAATTGTTTTATTTCATTTTTGGTAATTAAGCTAGGGTCTAATCAGAATTAGATCAGTTTACGCTTTTACCAAAACACGCTAAGGCTTGGAGAAAAGAGAAAAGAGGAGAAAGGAGAAGAAAAGTTCAAGGTTTGTCGTTTTCTTGGAGAATTTTCGTGTGGATTTTGCCAAGGGTTAATCCCTACGAGGTATGTGAGATCACATAGCGTTGGGTTAGTTCACCCACGCTCCAATCATGATTCAATTCAGCAAAGTTGTATTGTTTTGAAAGAAAATCTTATGAGTTCTTGATGAAATTCGTTTGAAATCTTGTGGGTTCTTGTTGTTGAAGTTTCTTGAGTTTGATTCATGCAATTAGGTGTCATTTCGAGTAGAATCTTACATATATTGAGGATATAATCTATTCCAAGTGTTTCGGGAAAGAACCAAGTGAATTTAGAGGGTTTAGAGTTGAAAAAAGTAGAAGAAAATTTGGGATTTTCTGGGAAAGGGGCTGGGGCGCCGCACCTCTCCGCGCGCCCCAAAACAGTTCCTGAAATTTGACCTCTGGGGATTTGCGCCAGCCAGAGAGCCCCAAGTCAACCTCTGAAGTTTCAAGGCTGGTGCCCCGCACCTCTCAGAGTGTCAGGGATGCCAGTCCTTCCACCTTTTCCCACTTCTTTTCATACGAGTTCCTTAGCAACATACCTATGTTTTCTAGTCGATTTCTACACTCTAAGGTACATCTAAACATCATGAAATCATCATTAACATGAGATCATGAGCCTTGATGTAACACTCCGGAGAATGCTAGGTTAAAGTAGAGCCTAAACGTGAGGATGAACGTCATGAATATGAGTTATAGGGATCAAGGCCAAGAGGCAAGTGCCATGGCCAAGGGGCCAAGCCAAAGCCAAAAGGCCAAGGCCGACCATAGCCATTAGTTACTGCCTCACCCTTCACGAGAAGGACCATGAGTCATGGTCCTCACCACGGTTCGTGAGGGTGGGCTTGGCCTTGTCTTGAGAATAAAAGTTTGGCCACCAAATTTTCTACCTATTGCCTCAACTTCCACGGCCATCACCATGGTCCGTGGTCATGACCAAGACCATGAGAGGTGCTCGTGGAGTTTCCTTATGAAAATGAGCAAGGCCCCAATGGAGAGGCTACTGCCTCAAGGACCACGGAAGGGACCACGACTCGTGGTCTTCACCACGGATCGTGGAGCACCTCGTGGTGATGCCTTGGGGCGTGTAGGCCTTGTGCCATCTTGGAAAGGCTAGTGCCTCAACCCTTCACTGGCATGACTACGTGTCGTAGTCCACTTCACGAGCCGTGAAGTGGCCCGTGGAGATGACATGGGCTCATAACCCAAAATCCCCAAACACCAAGCCACTGTCCCAATCTTCACGAGAGGGACCACGAGTCGTGGTCCTCACCACGGCTTGTGAAGATGGGTATGACAACTGGATGGGGACCTTTAGTGAGGGTCAATTAAGTCATTTACTTTTTAAGTCCAATTAATGTGGGGGTGTTTTGGGTATTTTAGGGGGTGGTTTATATATTGTTTTAAAGCCAATTTCACCCATTTGGAAGTGAAAAACCCAAATGATTCCCCAAAATCTTCTTCTCTCTCAATATTTCTCTCTCTAAAGTTCCTCCATTGAAAAACACCAAGAACTTGAAGAATAGGGCTCAAGAATCCATAATCTCAACTCAAATTCATGGGCAAGGCATCAATCAAGGTATGGGGACTTTGATTCATGGAACACTTTTCTCCATGAAGCCCTTCCAACTCTAATTTCGAAATTTGGTATATCGTTCAAAAACTAGGGTTGCTATTCTAGCCATGGGTTCTTCTTAAAAATGATTTGATTTTGTTAATTGTCACATATTATGGGTGAATTGATGTTAAATGGTGAATTTTATTATGAAATTCCCCATGAACCCATGTGTTACCCCATGATCCTAATTTCATGAATTATGATGGGTTTGTTGATGCAAAGTGAAGACTATGAGTTGTATCTATGTTAAATAGGTTATTGAAACTTGTTTTATTCATGCTTAAAGTAGTATTTCTAAGTGGGCTTGTGAGACTTGGTTCATGACCCATGAAGGGGGTAAATTGTGAAGGTTTGTTCATGAATGATAACGCTTGTATGTGAACTTATAATTCACTTGAAAGTTAAAGATATTGTCACCATTAGGTACGTTGAGGCGTTATTGAAAGATCAATTCTCCCCTTACCCTTTTTACATATTCATGTATGATTTGTCTATGATGGAGACGACATGGTTGTTTGATTGAAAGGCTACATCTCATGAAAACACTATGAATGTTATGTTAAAGTTCTACTCACATGTTATTGTTGATTTTAAGGTTGAAAGTACATTCTTACCTTTAAACGAATCTATGAGCCATTATGATGAATTGTATTGAATAAAGGGTAGAGTACTCCTTCACACATGCAAATGAAATCTAAGACTATTTATGTACAATTAGGGAAATAATACTAAGCACATAGTGGATATGGACAATGAGGAAAACGCCATTCCGCCAATGCAATAGGTTGGGTCATCCTAGTGAACTCATGAGATGGAGGCCCCTCCGCCAATGCAATAGGGCGGGTTTCTAGAAGCAATCTCCCTATTCCATAACTATGTACCAACATAGGACTTTATCTAGTGGATCCACTTTAAGGCTAAACATGTTAGTTCTACCTTAGGAAAGTAGGACACCCTCTTTCGGTGTGGGATTACACGACACCGGATTCCATGTAACTCACATGGTCTATGTCAATTATAGTTATTCTTCCCTATATGACAAGATAATTAATGAGGCATGAACTAAACTAGTACTTCTTGGTGAGTTTACTTAGTAGGAGTGAGGGTATGGGACTTCACTTCCATATTGCACAAGTAGACTTAGTAGGATGTTATGGATGGTTATTTCATGTTATGATGAGATTGAAGGTATGCAAGTATGTTGAATGGATATTTGATATGAATGACTTTCCTTATGTTCAAGTAATGTACATGACTACTTTCTTGTTGATGACTATTGATTATGATGAGGTCCAAAGATGATATGTATGACCAAGGTAGCTTCAAAGAGGTACTTGGTATGGTTGGTATTATGGGATGCCAACCATACTTTGCACAAGTGTTCCTTAGGGGTAACTAAGGTGTTGGTGTGACCATGTTGTGAATATAAACGTGATTATGGCTTGTCTTTGACATTGAAAATGTATGTTGGTTTCCAAACTTGGTAAATGTATTATGTTCGAATAAAATATCCTTTTTATCATGTTTTAAGGATTTTATGCATGTTTCCATACTTAATACATATTATGTGCTAACCCCTTCTTCCTTATACATTTTAATGAGTGTAGGTTCTGGCTAGGTGACTTTCACTCTCCTTTTGAAGAAGACTTGGATTGCTTATCTCCAAGTTATGGTGAGTCCTCAAGTTCGAGGACAGGATTTCCTATTTCTTAGTTCATTTTGTATCTCGTATATTGAGACTTTTATTGATGTAAAGGGCTAAGTCCCAAAACTTTATATTCCTATGTTTAGATGGTAAATGATACAAGTCTAGATTTCCTATGATTTTGTTCTATGAAAAGTTGAGTTGAACTTCGATTGTAAAGGTTTTAAAGTTTCCGGATTATTTCTATGTCTTATGTTATGATGATACTAGAGGCTTGTATGAGACCCCTTCAGGGTTAAGTACGTCGTGTTACGACTAGGGGGTGCTCTCGGGTCGTGACAAACTTTGTATCATAGCACAAGGTTCTGGGAATGATATTTAGGTTGACGTTTCATGAACCATGTCCAGCAGAGTCTTGTTCAGGAGTGTGAAGCGCGCCACACTTATGAATGAGAGGCTATAAGATGTTTAGGAACTTTCTCTTTTTCATTACTCTTTAGTCGTGCTTTGGAGTCCTAACCCTATGAAGTCCTTTCTCCTAACCCTTTTCTTGTGATTATAGGTAATGAATATAAGAAGAGGTAATGCTAGGAGGGCTCAAGAGGAGAATGTGAATGAGGAGGTTCCCCCTCAAGCCCCTAATGATGAAGGGGTCATGACTAATGTTGAGATAAGGGTGGCTTTCCAAACTTTGACCCAACTCCTAACGGTTCAAACTCAAGCCGTCACCACTCAATCCTAAGCTATAACGTCCCAAGCCAATCGAGAAATTGGGCCCCGGGTAAACCCTAATGTAAGTACCATGGCCTCAAGGTTGAGAGATTTTACTAGGATGAACCCTCCTATTTTATTGGGTTCCAAGGTGAATAAGGACCCACAAGAGTTTTTAGATGAGGTTTACAAGATAGTGGATGCTATAGGGGTGACTCCTATTGAGAAAACTGAACTAGCGGGGTATCAATTGAAGGATGTGGCACAAGTATGGTATACACAATGGAAGGATATTAGGGCTATAAGAGTGTGTCCCATAAGTTGGGAAGTTTTCAAGAAGGCATTCCTTGATAGATTATTTCCCCATGAGAACATGGAAGCCAAAGTTGAGGAGTTCCTTAATCTCCGTCAAGGAGAGATGAGTGTCCAAGAATACTCCTTGAGATTCACTAAGTTGTCCAAATATGCCCCATCTTTGGTGTCTAATCCTAGAGATAAAATGAGTCAGTTTGTGATAGGTGTGTCCGACTCAATTGAGGAAGAATGTCGTGTGGCTATGCTTCATGACAATATGGAAATTTCACGTCTAATGGTCTATGCTCAACAAGTTGAGGAATCAAGGATTAGGAAGAAGAGTAGAAAGGTAAAGAGGGCAAAGACCGATGATGGAAGTTCTTCTAAGGGTAAGTTTGAGGGTCAAAGTGGACCAAGGTTCAAGAAGAGGTTCTCAAATCAAAGTTCCTCCAATGCTCTAAGACCCAACAAAGATAGGGTGCCTAACTCTAAGACTCAAGGAGGCAATAGGTGAGTATCTTCCATGGAGAGGCATACATGTGCAAAATGTGGTAAGAAGCATGAGGGAAAATGTCTTACCGGTATGGGTGTGTGCTATGGATGTGGAAAAAGTGGGCATCAATTGAAATATTTTCCAACTCGTGCAGCCAAGGGAAAGGAGGGTAATCAAGCTACACCAAGTGGTTCCAATTCTGAGGCTCCAAAGAAGAATCGCTTCTATGCTCTCCAAACTAGAGGTGATCAAGAGAGCTCTCCAGATGTTATAACGGGTATGTTGCAAGTCTTTTCGATTGATGTTTATGCATTATTAGACCTCGGTGCCATATTTTCATTTGTTACACCTTTTGTAGCTATGAAATTTGAGATGCCCTCGGATGTGTTAGAAGAACCTTTCTCGGTGTCTACCCCGATTGGTGACTCGGTAGTGGAAAAAAGAGTCTATAGGAGTTGTCCTATTTCTTTGTCTCATAAAGTCACTTTAGTTGATTTGGTTGAATTAGACATGCTTGATTTTGATGTAATTCTAGGCATGGATTGGTTGCATGTTTGTTATTCTTCAATAGATTGTAGGACCCGGATGGTCAAATTTCAATTCCTGAAGGAGCCAATTTTAGAGTGGAAAGGGGGGAATTCTATTCCTAGAGGTCAATTTGTTTCATGTCTAAAATCTAGGAAAATGACTTCTAAGAGGTGCATGTATCATATTGTTAGGGTCATGGATGTTGAGTCCAAGGTCCCTTCCTTAGAATCGGTACCCATGGTGAGTGATTTTCGTGAAGTCTTTCCCGATGACTTGCCCGGCATTCCTCCCGAATAGGAAATAGAATTGAAAGAGTTGAAAGAGCAACTCAAGGACTTGTTAGACAATGGTTTTATTCAACCAAGCATATCTTCATGGGGTGCTCCGGTGTTGTTTGTAAAAAAGAAAGATGGATCCCTTAGAATGTGTATTGATTATCGTAAATTGAACAAGGTGACCATTAAGAACACGTACCCACTTCCTAGAATTGATGATTTATTTGACCAACTCCAAGGGGATAATTTTTTCTCCAAAATAGAACTTCGTTCAGGATATCACCAACTTAGGGTGAGAGGGGTTGACATTCCCAAGACAGCTTTCCGAACTAGATATGGGCACTATGAGTTCCTTGTGATGTCATTTGGTCTAACAAATTCCCCGGCGGCTTATATAGACCTTATGAATAGGGTTTTCCAGAATTATCTCGACATATTCATCATTGTGTTTATAGATGATATCTTGATCTATTCTAAGAGTGAGAGTGACCATATGAACCATTCAAGAGTGGTGTTGCAAGTCCTCAAGGATAACCAATTGTATGCTAAGTTTAGTAAATGTGAGTTTTGGCTCAAGTCGGTTGCCTTCCTTGGGCATATTGTGTCGGGTATGGGTATTGAGGTAGATCTGAAGAAGACAGAGGCGGTCAAAGGTTGGCCTAGGCCTCTAACTCCTACCAACATTAGAAGATTCCTACGGTTGGCCGGTTACTATAGAAGATTTGTTGAGGGTTTCTCCTCAATTATGTCTCCATTGACGGCCTTAACCCAAAAGAAGGCCAAATTTGTGTGGTCGGAAGCTTGTGAGAAAAGCTTCCAAGAGTTGAAGGATAAACTCACCTCCACTCCGGTTTTGACCTTGCCGTAGGGTACCAACGGGTTTGTGGTTTATTGTTAAGCTTCTCGAGTGGGTCTAGGTTGTGTCGTTATGCAACATGGGAAAGTAATTGACTATGCATCAAGGCAACTCAAGATACATGAGAAGAACTACTCGACTCATGATCTCGAGCTTGCGACAGTGGTATTTGCTTTGAAAATATGGAGACACTACTTATAAGGGGTCCATGTAGATGTGTTCAAGGACTACAAGAGTCTTCAATATGTTTTTAGCCAAAACTAATTGAACCTCCGGCAAAGAAGGTGGTTAAAATTGTTAGAAGACTATGACATGAGTGTCCTTTACCACCCCGGCAAAGCTAATGTGGTAGCGGATGCTCTTAGTCAATTTGCAATAGTTAGTATGTCTCATGTAGAAGATGAGAAGAAGGATTTGATTCATGATGTGCATAGGTTGACCCGATTGGGTGTCCAACTAGTGGATTCTGCCAAGGGTGGTTTCATGGTTCATCATAGTTTCGAATCGTCATTGGTTGTTGATGTGAAGTCCAAACAACATCTTGATCCCATTTTAATGGAGTTGAAAGAATTGGTACTCAACAAGTCCGTTGAGGCTTTCTCCCATGAGGGAGATTGGGTGCTTAGGTATCAAGGCCGACTATGTGTTCCGGCTATTGATGGCTTGAGAGAGAAAATCTTGGATGAGGCCCATGGTTCGCAATATTCTATTCATCCGAGAGCCACTAAGATGTACCGTGATCTACGGGAAATCTATTGGTGTAATGGTATGAAGAAGGATATAGCAAGTTTCATGGACAAATGTCCAAATTGCCAATAAGTAAAGGCCGAACACATGAAACCGGGAGGCTTGTCCCAAAATATAGATATTCCCACTTGGAAATGGGAGGATGTGAATATGTATTTTGTGGTGGGGTTACCTCGTACTCGAAGGCAACACGATTCTATTTGGGTCATTGTTGATAGAATGACAAAATCAGCCCACTTTATTCCCGTCAAGGTGTCTTATTCGGCGGAAGACTATGCCAAGTTGTACATTAATGAAATAGTGAAGTTGCATGGGGTTCCCTTATCTATCATTTTGAATCGGGGTGCTCAATTTACTTCACACTTTTGGAAGGCATTCCAAAAAGGGCTTGTTACCCATGTTAAGCTTAGTACCGTTTTTCACCCTCAAACAGATGGTCAAGGGGAACACACCATTCAAACCTTAGAGAATATGTTGAGGGTATGTGTGATTGACTGCAAGGGTAGTTGGGATGACCATCTTCCATTGATAGAGTTTGCCTACCACAATAGCTACCACTCAAGTATTGCCATGGCACCGTTTGAAGCATTGTATGGTAGGAGGTGTAGATCTCTGGTTGGGTGGTTTGAAGTAGGCGAAGTTCTCTGCTTGGTCCTAAATTAGTCTATGATTCCATTGAAAGGTCTCATTAGTGAAAGCTTAAATACGTCCCAAAGTCGGCAAAAGTCTTATGCCGACATTAGAAAAAGGGCTCTAGAATTCGAGGTTGGTGATTGGGTCTATTTAAAAATCTCACCTATGAAAGGTGTGATGAGATTCGGTAAGAAGGAGAAACTAATCCCCGGTATGTGGACCCATATCAAATCTTTAAGCGAATAGGGAAGGATGCTTACGAATTAGACTTGCCAAGTGAGTTGCCTTCGGTTCACCCGGTGTTTCATGTTTCCATGCTCAAAAAGTGCATTGGTGATCCGATATCCATCCTTCCTTTAGAGGGTTTAGGGGTTGATGAGAATCTTTCCTATGAAGAGGTCTCGATTGAGATTTTGGACCGACAAGTGAAAAGCTTAATAAACAAAGAAGTAGCTTCGGTTAAGGTTTTATGGAGGAATCACTTAGTTGAGGGTGCTACATGGGAGGCAAAGGATGATATGAAGTCCCGTTGTCCTCATCTTTTTATTTCTACTTCTACCCAAACTTGAGGTAAGTAATCTCTCTTGAATTTTTGTGTTTTGGGGGTCATGTGTATTGAAAGAGTTTTCATGATTTCCTTATAATATACATGTTTTCATAATTTAGTACAAATTGAATTTTCATGGCTTATATGTTCCTCATGTTGGTTTGCACTTAATGTGGCGATTGCATATTTGACATCATGAGATATTGTGTTGAACATGCTTAGCTATGCTTTGATGAAATGGCATATTGACTCTTTTTTGTTGTATTGAGCTTGTTCAAGTTGGAGAAGGTAGTTCCTCCTAAAACGATATGAGATGATGAGTTTTGTGCATAATGAGTTGGGATGCTAGTCTTGAGTCTTCATTTCCTTGAGGTTTCTAAAGTTTCATTCAAGGATGAATGTTCTTAAGGCGGAGATAATGTAACACTCCAGAGAATGCTAGGTTAAACTAGAGCCTAAATGTGAGGATGAACGTCTTGAATATGAGTTATAGGGTCAAGTCCAAGAGGCAAGTGCCATGGCCAAGGGGCCAAGCCAAAGCCAAAAGGCCAAGGCTTCCCCTAGCGATTAGCTATTGACTCACCCTTCATGAGAAGGACCACGAGTCGTGGTCCTTACCATGGCTTGTGAGGGTGGGTGTGGCCTTGTCTTGAGCATAAAAGTTTGGCCACTAAACTTTCTAGCTACTGCCTCAACTTCCACGGCTATCACCACGGTCCGTGATCATGACCACGACCATGGGAGGTGCTCGTGGAGTTTCCTTAGACAAATGAGAAAGGCCCCAAGTGGAGAGGCTACACCCTCAAAGACCACGGGAGGGACCACGGCTCATGGACCCCTCGTTGTGATGCCTTAGGCGTGTAGGCCTTGTGTCATCTTGGAGAGGCTACTGCCTCAACCCTCCACGGGCATGACCACTTGTCGTGGTCCACTTCACGAGCCATGAAGTGGCCCGTGGAGATGACTTGGCTCATGAGCCAAAAGTACCAAACGCTAAGCCACTGTCCCAATCTTCATGAGAGGGACCACGAGTCGTGGTCCTCACCACGGCTCGTGAAGATGGGCGTGACAACCGGACAAGGACCTTTAGTGAGGGTCAATTAAGTCATTTATTTTTTAAGTCCAATTAATGTGGGGGTGTTTTGGGTTTTTTTGGGGGGTGGTTTATATATTATTTAAAAGTCAATTTCACCCATTTGGAAGTGAAAAACTCCAACACCCAAATGATTCCCCAATATCCTTTCCTCTCTCAATATTTCTCTCTCTAGAGTTCCTCCATTGAAGAACACCAAGAACATGAAGATTAGGGCTCAAGAATCCATCCTCTCAACTCAAATTCGTGGGCAAGGATTCAATCAAGGTATGGAGACTTTGATTCATGGAACACTTTTCTCCATGAAGCCCTTACAACTCTATTTCGAAATTTAGTATATCGTTCAAAAACTAGGGTTTTTATTCTAGCCATGGGTTCTTCTTAAAAATGATTTCATTGTGTTAATTGGCACATATTATGGGTGAATTGATGTTAAATGCTGATTTTTATTGTAAATTTTTCCATGAACCCATGTGTTACCCCATGACCCCAATTTCATGAATTATGATGGGTTTGTTGATGCAAAGTGAAGACTATGAGTTGTATCTAAGTTAAATTGGTTATTGAATCTTGTTTTATTCTTGCTTAAAGTATTATTTCTAAGTGTGTTTGTGAGACTTGGTTCATGACCCATGAAGGGGGTAAATTATGAAGGTTTGTTCATGAATGATAAAGGTTGTATGTGAACTTATAATTCACTTGATAGGTAAAGATCTTGTCACCATTGGGTACGTTGAGATGTTATTCAAAGATCAATTCTCCCCTTACCCCTTTTACATATTCATGTATGATTTGTCTAGGATGGTGATGACATGGTTGTTTGATTGAAAAGCTACTTCTCATGAAAACACTATGAATGTTATGTAAAAGTTCTACTCACATGTAATTGTTGATTCTAAGGTTGAAAGTACATTCCTACCTTTAAACAAATCTATGAGCCATTATGATGAATTGTATTGAATAAAGGGTAGAGTACTCCTTCACACATGCAAATGAAATCTAAGACTATTTATGTACAATTAGGGAAATAATACTAAGCACCTAGTGGATATGGACAATGAGGAAAATGCCCTTTCTGCCAATGCAATAGGTTGGGTCATCCAAGTGAACTCGTGAGATGAAGGCCCCTCCGCCAATGCAATAGGGCGGGTTTCTAGAAGCAATCTCCATATCCCATAACTATGTGCCAACATAGGACTTTAGCTAGTGGATCCACCTTAAGGCTAAACATGATAGTTCTACCTTAGGCAAGTAGTACACCCCTTTCCGGTGTGGGGTTACACGACACCAGATTCCATGTAGCTCACATGGTCTATGTCAGGTATAGCTATTCTTCCCTCTATGACAAGATAATGAATGTGACATGAATTAAACTATGATTTCTTGGTGAGCTTACTTAGTAGGAGTGAGGGTGTGGGACTTCACTTCCATATTGCACAAGTAGACTTAGTAGGATGTTATGGGATGGTTCTTTTATGTTATGATGATATTGAAGGTATGCAGGTATGTTGAATGGATAGTTGATATGAATGAATTTCCTTATGTTCAAGTAATGTATATGACTACTTTCTTGTTGATGACTACTGATTATAATGAGGTCCAAAGATGATATGTATGACCAAGGTAGCTTCAAAGAGGTACTTGGTATGGTTGGTATTATGGGATGCCAACCATAGATTGCACAAGTATTCCTTAGGGGTCACTAAGGTGTTGGTGTTACCATGTTGTGAATATAAATGTGATTATGGCTTGTCTTTAACATTGAAAATGTATGTTGGTTTCCAAACTTGCTAAATGCATTCTTTTCAAATAAAATGTCCTTTTTATCATGTTTTAAGAATTTTATGCATGCTTCCATACATAGTATATATTATGTGCTAACCTCTTCTTCCTTCTACATCTTAATGAGTGTAGGTTCCGGCTAGGTGACTTTCAGTCCCCTTTTGAAGAAGACTTGGATTGCTTATCTCCAAGTTGTGGTGAGTCTTCAAGTTCGAGGACAAGATTTCCTATTTCTTAGTTCATTTTGTATCTCGTATATTGAGACTTTTATTGATGTAAAGGGCTAAGTCCCAAAACTTTATATTCCTATGTTTAGATGGGAAATGAGACAAAGTCTAGATTTCCTATGATTTTCTTCTCTGAAAAGTGGAGTTGAACTTCAATTGTAAATGTTTTAAATTTTCTGCATTATTTCTATGTCTTATGTTATGATGATGCTAGAGGCTTGTATGAGATCCCTTCGGGGTCAAGTACGTTGTGTTACGAATAGAGGGTGCTCTCGGGTCGTGACACTTGAATCGATACTTCAATTCAAGGAAAGTTAAGTGTCAAGTCAAGAGGTTAAAAGTTAAGTAAAGAGAAGTTCAGAGTTTTCCAAAAGTCTTTCACAAACGTTTTAACTTTGTTTAAAGACATAAGTTTTGAGTTGAGTAAAGAGTAAGAGTAAAAGTTCATTTCTTTAAAAGCTATACGGGAAGTAAGTATTCCCAAGAGTTAAAATATTTTCACATTTAAATAATAAAGTAAACACTGATTTCCAAGAGAGCTTTTAAGATAAGTTTTGAGTAATTATCTCAAATCAAAGAAAGAGTTTTGTTTTTACAAACACATGAGCTAAGTATATTTTATGAGTAGTATTGAGCACCGATATGGGGACTTGAGTTCATAATAACTCAAGTCTGCATAAACCATGTAGCCATATGGGTAGAAAGGGTCATACTTTTTAGATGACACCTTAGTGCTTTTTTAGCATAGACTAGTGGATCCACTTAGTTAAGGCGTTCTATATGACGGCAAAGTAAAGGGCAGTTCTGGCAGCGTGGGCAAGATGTTGTATCATCACTTAGGCTGATAGTGGTGGTTGTCAGTTAGAGAAATTTCCACAGTATTATATTACTTAATTATATGAGTAAACTGAGTTGCTATTGTATTTATTTAATACATTGAGTTGACATCTACTGTTTTAAATGCTTTGTATAAACTGCACCTTTATTGTTGTTTTTACTTTGCATTTGAGTTGAGTATTCATGAGTTGAGTAAAGCCAAGGTAAGTGTTCCTTTCAGATTTTTTTCAAGCTTATGTTATGTTTAGTTTTCCCCTCGCATACTTGTACATTCAATGTACTGATGCTATTTGGCCTGCATCATTTTATGATGCAGACACAGTTAACCAGGGTCAGCATCCAGAGCGTCGTTGATCCAATTGAGCACTCAGAGTCAGTTGGTGAGCCTCCTTGCTTTCCGGAGGACTCCTTTTACCCTGCTTTATAGTATTTTAGTTGTTAGGATGATCGGGGGTCTTGTCCCGACATCCCTTATTGCATAGAGACTTCATAGACGGATAGTTATAGTTCTTTAGTCTTTTGTATTTCAAATGTTTTGCTATAAGACTTGAGTTTGCATTATTGGCTAGTTGAATACTTTTTATTAACATTGTTGAGTTATATGGGTTTATCCTTGTTAACCTACATCTTCCGCTGAGTAAGTAAGTTAGGCCAAGGGTTTGCTTGGGGCCAATAATGGTTCTCGAGTACCAGCCACGTCCGAGGTGTAGGCTCAGGGCATGACAAATTTGGTATCAGAGCATAAAGTTCAAGAGTCCTAGGGAGTGTATGAAGTCGTGTTTATAGAGTCCTAGTTATCGGTGTGAAGTGTGCCACATCTATAATCAGGAGGCTGCAACACTTACAAAATTATCTCACTCCTTTCATACTCATTTCATGCGTTAGAGATTTATCTCTAAAAAATTTATTTTTAACTCGTGCTTGCGCGTGTGTTTCAGAAATCATGCCTCCACGAAGAGCTGTTTGTGGTTGTCCTACTAGGAGGAATGTTGAGGAGCAAGGGGTACCTAATACACCTGAAGTGAAACCCCAAGGAGAAGTCACGAATGATGAGTTCAGGGAAGCGATTTGAATGCTAAGCCAAGTTGTAACTAACCAGGTTGGGCAACAAAGAGAAGCTAGACAGGAAGTGGTTGATACTTCGAGGATCCGAGAGTTCTTGAGGATGAATCATCCAAGTTTCACTAGTTCAAGCACTACTGAGGATCCGAAGAGTTTAGTTGAGGAACTGCAAAAGGTGTCACTGGTATGATCAAAGTCTTTTCTCTTGATGTTTATGCTTTGCTAGACCCAGGAGCAAATTTATCTTTTGTAACTCCTTATGTTGCAATAATTTTGATGTTCTTCCTGATAAACTTTGTGAACTCTTTTGTGTTTCTACACCTATTGGGGAATCTATTCTACCTGAGTGAGTATATCGTGATTCTGTCATTTCCATCAATCACAAGAGCACCATGGCTGATTTAGTTGAGTTAGACATGGTAGATTTGGATGTCATTCTAGGTATGGACTGGCTTCATGCATGTTATACCTCCATTGATTGTAGAACTCGAGTCGTTAGGTTCCAAATTCCTAATGAGCTAGTTATAGAGTGGAAGAGTAGTTCAGCAGTGCATAAGGGTCGTTTTATTTCATACCTTAAGGCGAAAAAGTTAGTTTACAAGGGTTGTGTCTATCCCTTAGTCTGAGTTAATCACTCTAGTGTTCAGATATCTCCTATTGAGTTAGTTCCAGTCGCGAGTGAGTTTCCAGAAGTCTTTTTTGATGATCTACCTGGAGTCCCTCCTGAGAGAGAAATAGACTTCGGCATAGAAATTATTCTCGATACTCATCTTATCTCTATTCTGCCATATAGAATGGCCCCGGCAGAGTTGAAAGAGTTAAAACAACAGTTGAAAGATCTCCTTGACAAGGTTTTTATTCGTCCAAGTGGCTTACGTTGGGGTGCTCCAATCTTATTTGTGAGAGAGAAAGATGGTTCCCTTAGGATGTGTATAGACTACCGCCAATTGAACAAGGTTACCATCAAGAATAAGTACCCTCTTCCAAGAACTGATAATATTTTTATCAGCTTCAGGGTGCTTCTTGTTTCTCTAAGATAGACCTCAGATCTGGCTACCATTAGTTGAAAGTAAAGGAATGTGATATTCCAAAGACAGCATTCAGGACCCGTTATGGTCATTATGATTTTATGGTCATGTCGTTCAGTTTAACCAATGCACCTGCAGCGTTCATGGACCTTATGAATAGAGTATTCAAGCCTTATTTAGATATGTTTGTTATCGTATTTATTGATGACACACTAATCTATTAGAGGAATGAGGAAGACCATACTATCCATCTCAGAATAGTTCTCCAAACACTAAAATATAAGGAGTTGTATGCTAAGTTCCCTAAATGTGAGTTTTGGCTTGAGTCCATGGCATTCTTGGGCCACATAGTTTCTGGTCATGGAATTAGAGTTGATACCCAGAAAATAGAGGCAGTGCAGAATTGGCCTAGACCCATAACTCCAACTGATATTAGGAGTTTCTTGGGGTTGGCTGGGTATTATAAAAGGTTCGTGGAGGGGTTCTCATATATTTCATCTCCTTTAACCAAGTTGACTCAGCAAATAGTGAAGTTTTAATGGTCTGAAGTTTGTGAGAAAAGCTTTCAGGAATTGAAAAAGAGGTTGACTACTACCCAGTATTGACCTTACCAGAAGGTACGCAAGGCTTTGTTGTATATTGTGATGCGTCCAGAGTTGGTTTGGGTTGTGTGTTAATGCAGAATGGCAAAGTTATAGCTTATGCCTCCAGACAGTTGAAAGTCCGTGATAAGAATTACCCCCACCTATGACTTAGAGTTGGATGTCGTAGTATTTTCTTTGAAGATATGGTGTCATTATTTGTATGGTGTTCATGTTGATGTATTCACTGATAACAAGAGTCTTCAGTATGTGTTTAGTCAAAAAGAGCTTAAGCTCATACAGAGGAGGTGGTTATAGTTACTCAAATATTATGACATGAGTATTCTGTATACCCAGGTAAGGGTAATGTTTTTGTTGATGCCTTGAGCAGGTTGTCTATGGGTAGTACCTCCCATTTTGAGGAAGATAATAAATAGCTAGCAAGATATGTGCATAGACTTGCACGAATGGGAGTTCGACTACTGGATTCCACAGAATGAGGAGTAGTTGTGATGAATGGGGATAAATCATCATTAGTGTCGGAAGTTAAAAAGAAACAAGACCAAGATCCCATTTTTCTTGAATTAAAGGTAATTGTTCATAAGCAAAGAGTATTAGCTTTTGAACAAGGGGGAGATGGTGTTTTGAGGTATCAAGGTAGATTGTGTGTACCAAGGGTGGATGAACTTCAAGAAAGGATTATGGAGGAAGCTCATAGCTCCAGATATTATATCCATCCGGGTTCCACAAAGATGTATCGTGATTTGAGAGAACTTTATTGGTGGATTAGTATGAAGAAGGGCATTGCAGAATTTGTTGCTCAGTGCTAGAATTGCCAACAGGTTAAAGTAGAGCACCAAAGGCCCGGTGGTATGGCTCAGAATATAGAACTTTCAGAATGGAAGTGGGAGATGATCAATATGGGCTTCATCATAGGTTTACCAAGGTCTCGCAGGCAACATGATTCTATTTGGGTGATTGTTGATAGAATGACAAAATCAGCCCACTTTTTGCCGGTAAAGACTACCCATTCGGCAGAAAATTATGCTAAGTTGTATATTCAAGAGGTAGTTAGACTCCATGGGGTGCCAATTTTGATTATTTCAGACAGAGGTGTGCAATTTACTACACAATTCTGGAAATCTTTTCAAAAAGGCTTTGGTTCAAATGTGAACTTAAGTACTGTCTTTCATTCTCAGACAGATGGTCAAGCAAAGCACACTATTCAGACCTTAGAAGATATGTTTAGGTCCTGTGTGATTGTCTTCAAGGGTAATTGGGATGATCACCTGCCTCTCATTGAGTTTGTTTACAATAATAGTTACCACTCTAGCATCCAAATGGCTCCTCATGAAGCTCTTTATAGGAGAAGATGCAGATCTCCTATTGGATGGTTTGAAGGGTGAAGCTGGGTTGATAGGACCAGATTTAGTGCATCAAGCTATGGAGAAAGTTAAAGTCATTCAAGAGAGGTTAAAAATAGCGCCGAGTCGTCAGAAATCCTACACTGATGTTAGGAGAAGAGACTTAGAGTTTGAAGTAGATGATTGTGTATATTTGAAAGTTTCACCCATGAAGGGTGTTATGAGGTTTGGTAAGAAGGGGAAGCTTACTCCTCGATATATTGGCCCTTACAGAATATCCAAGAGGGTTAGTAATGTAGCTTATGAGTTAGAGCTACCTCAAGAGTTAGCAGCGGTTCATCCGGTATTTCATATTTACATGTTGAAGAAGTGCATGGGAGATCCTTCACTTATCATACCAACTGAAGATATTAGTATCAAGGATAGCTTGTCTTATGAGGAGATCCCGATTCAGATTCTAGATCGCCAAGTTCGCAAGTTGAGGACTAAGGAAGTAGCATTCGTCAAATTCCTTTGGAGGAAGCTACTTGGGAAGCTGAGGAGGATATGAAGAAGAGATATCCACATCTCATTGAGCCCGGAGAGATTCCAGAACAAGGTACTAATTCTCTTCTTAGTACTCTTTAATTGATATACTCTATGTGTTAGACTTGATTGTTGGGTGTTTGAACTAAATGTTTGATGTTACGCCCTTAGCCTACTAAGAGTAATCTCATTCGAGGACAAATGTTCCCAAGGGGGAGATATTGTAACATCTCGCTAATTGAAAGAACTAAAAAGAGCTAGAATTAGAAAGAGTCATTTTTTTTGAAAGAATGAAAATCTAGAAATTTGTTTAAGTTAAGTTAAGAATGAGTTTTGGGTTAACTTTAAACAACCATAAATCCTAGATCAGGATGAGTTAGGTATATTTCAAGATATCGTAGGAAATATCGTTGAATTATCTTTCCAACGCCGCCAAGTTTGTGCGATTTCGAGTTCGTATGAGTGAGATATGCCCATTGGAAGTTGGAATGTTTGGATAAGGGGAGTCCAATCCGGATTTTTAAAGAGTAGTTTGGTCTTTTCCTTACCCAATTGTTTTATTTCATTTTTGGTAATTAAGTTAGGGTCTAATCAGAATTATATCAGTTTACGCTTTTACCAAAACACGCTAGGGCTTGGAGAAAGGGAAAAGAGGAGAAAAGAGAAGAAAAGTTCAAGGTTCATCAGTTTCTTGGAGAATTTTCGTGTGGATTTCGCCAAGAGTAAATCCCTACGAGGTATGTGAGATCACATAGTGATGGGTTAGTTCACCCACGCACCAATCATGATTCAATTCAGCGAAGTTGTATTGTTTTGAAAGCAAATCTTATGAGTTCTTGATGAAATTCGTTAGAAATCTTGTGGGTTCTTGTTGGTGAAGTTTCTTGAGTTTAATTCATGCAATTAGGTATGATTCCGAGTATAATATTACATAAATTGAGGATTTATTATATTCTAAGTTTTTGGGGAAAGAAACAAGTGAAATTAGAGGATTTAGAGTTGAAAAACGAAGAAGAAGATTCGGGATTTCTGGGGAAGGGGCTGGGGTGCCGCGCCTCTCATTGCACCCCAAAACAGTTCCTGAAATCTAACCTTTAGGGCACTGCGCCAGCCAGAACGCCCCAAGTCAGCCTCTGAAGTTTCAAGGCTGGTGCCCCACGCCTCTCAGAGCGCCAGGGACGCCCCACCTTTTCCCACTTCTTTCCGTACGAGTTCCTTAGCAACGTACCTATGTTTTCTAATCGATTTCTACATTCTAAGGTACATCTAAACATCATGAAATCATCATTAACATGAGATCATGATCCTTGAATCCATACTACAATTCAAGGAAAGTTAAGACTCAAGTCAAGAGGTTAAAAGTTAAGTCAAGAGAAGTTCATAGAGTTTTCCAAAAGTCTTTCACAAATGTTTTAACTTTTTTTAAAGACTTAAGTTTTGAGTTGAGTAAAGAGTAAGAGTAAAAGTTCATTTCTTCCAAAGTTATATAGGAACTAAGTATTCGCAAGAGTTAAAATGTTTTCACATTTAAACAAGAAAGGAAACACCGATTTCCAAGAGAGCTTTTAAGCTAAGCTTTGAGTAATTATCTCAAATCAAAGAAAGAATTTTGTTTTTACAAACACATGAGCTATGTATATTTTGGGAGAAGTATTGAGCACCGATATGGGGACACGAGTTCATAATAACTCAAGTCTCCATAAATCATGTAGCCATCATGGGTAGAAAGGGTCATACTTTTTAGATGACACCTTAGTGATTTTTAGCATAGACTAGTGGATCCACTTAGTTAAGGTTTCTATATGAAGGCAAAGTATATGACAGTTCTAGCAACATGGGCAAGACGATGTATCATCACTTAGGATCATGGTGGTTGTTGTCGGTTAGAGAAACTCCCACATTATTATATTACTTTATTATATGAGTAAACTGAGTTGCTATTGGATTTAGTTAATACATTGAGTTGACATCTACTGTTTTGCATGCTTTGTATAAACTGCACCTTTATTGTTGTTTTCACTTTGGATAAAGCCAAGGTAAGTGTTCCTTTCAGATTTCTTTCAAGCTTATGTTATGTTTAGTTTTCCTCTCGCATACTCGTACATTCAATGTACTGATGCCATTTGGCCTGTATCATTTTATGATGCAGACACAGGTAACTACGATCAGCATCTAGCGCCTCGTTGATCCAGTTGAGCACTCAGAGTCAGTAGTTGGTGAGCCTCCTTTATTTTCGGAGGACTCCGTTTACCTTTCTTTCTAGTATTTCAGTTGTTAGGATGTTCGGGGGTCTTGTCCCGACATCCCGCATTGTTTAGAGGCTTCGTAGACATATAGTTATAGTTCTTTAGTCTTTTGTGTTTCAGATGTTTTTCTATAAGACTTGAGTTTTCCTTATTGGCTAGTTGAATGATTTTTATTAACATTCTTGAGTTATATGGCTTTATCCTTGTTAAGCTAAGTCTTTCTTTGAGTAAGTAAGCCAGGCCAAGGGTTTTCTTGGGGCCAACAATGGTTGTTGAGTTTCATCCACGTCCGGGGTGTAGGCTCGGGGTGTAACACTAGGTATTGCTTTCTCTGTGGATTTTGTATCAACATTCAACAGTAAAACTGAACAAAATAG
>JAJOOO010008127.1:0-18831 GCA_029582685.1 Solanum piurae | reverse complement strand
AAAATTAACAAAGGTTAAAGTTTATCCTATCTATAGAAATTTTTCAAATAACATGAATAAATTCATGAAGAGTCCTGGAATATCTAAAGCCAGCCATGTTTATAGATCACCAGAATTCACAAACATAGCAGAAATCTTAGTTCTAGACCTGTAACTTATGTCAGTAGTCAAGACTTCACGGGTTGCATTACATGTTTATAGATCAACAATACTTAGTGCTTCGATGATTTCTCTTTATCTTTTTTGCCTTACTTGGAGATATGAATATGCTCTTAAGAAAGTTAAGAACAATCATCCAAGTTGTAAATAGAAAAATGATATTACGTGAGGTTACAAAATTATGGTCACGCTGGATTGCAACAATTATATAGCATACAAACAAGATTTTTGACCAACTTCCTCACATTACAATAACCAGCAAACCAACACATTCTTATTGCTCTTTCTTTGAACTCCCTGAAGGCCTGAACCTCAATCTTTTTTAGAAAGGTTACAGTGTACTAATCATATGCACAAAGACAGTAATGGAAGCCAATTTATAATTCAAAAAAACAAAAGTATGTCCTTGTTCATCTTACAAGGACTGTAGAAACTCTAGTAATGTTTCAGTTTCATCTACATAGTTTCCACAGAAGAGTATCTCAAATCTTTGACATGAACAGTTAGCTTCTAAGCTTTCTTTTTATTTTTTGATAAACACAAAAGCCCAACAGCCAGTAGCACACAGTTCAAAACTCAGTATATAATAGGTCCGCTGCTCTATCCTTTTCCACTTAAATACAAAACTTTTGTCTGCAACAGCTCGAACACGTGCACCTTATGCACACACCAATCTTGATGCTCTTACCACTATACCAACGCCTGTGGGGCAGTTAGTTTCAAAATTTGAAGTCAAAATGTTGTACTTCGACACCATTTCAACCAACACACTCTCCCCAAAACGTCCAAACTGAAGCTCACTAAACTACTCCAAGATCCAAACTTACATAAATAAGAGAATTTTAAGCATCTTCCAAACAACTCAAACAGAAAAAATAACCCACACACGTTTTTTTAAGCATGAATGCACCAACACATCAATGCCAGCTAATTTATGATCATTCTATTAATATCAGCTACAATGAAATTGAAACTCACTAAACTACACCAAGATCCAAACTTTACATAAATTAGAAACCTTTAAGCATCTTCCAAGCAACTACAACAACAGCATACTCATTGTAATCCCACAAGTGAGGTCTGAGGCAGGTAGAGTGCACACAGAGCAGCTACAGTAAAATTGAAACTCCCTAAACTACTCCAAGATCCAAACTTTACATAAAAAAGAGACCTTTAAGCATCTTCCAAGCAACTAAAACAACAACATACTCCGTATAATCCCACAAGTGAGGTTTGAGGCAGGTAGAGTGCACACAGACCAGCTACAGTAAAATTGAAACTCACTAAACTACTCCAAGATCCAAACTTTACATAAATTCAAAACCTTTAAGCATCTTCCAAGTAAATACCACAATATACTCACTGTAATCCCGCAAATGGGGTCTGAGGAAGGTAGACTGCACACTAACCAGCAACAGTAAAATTGAAACTCACTAAACTACTCCAAGATCCAAACTTTACATAAATAAGAGAACTTTAAGCACCTCCCAAACAACTCAAACACAAAAATTAACCCACCCACCCACCAAATCTTTAGCATGGATGCACAGACCCATCAATGGAATAAAACCCAACTGATCAAATCAAGTATCCATACAGCTGACACCAACTAATTTATGATCACTCCAGATTACCTGGTTGAAGGGTAGCTTGTTGAAGAGAAGTTTCAGCAAAAGAACGAACTTGTTGATTTGGATCAAGCGTAGCATTCAAGCAGTTGATAAGCCATTGTTCATCTTGATCCATTTTTGAAGTTTTACCCACCAAACAAAAAACACACAGAATTCACCTGCTTTGAAGGGTTAAGCTAAATGGGTGTCACTTTGTCTGTGTGTCTCGCAAAATGGGAGGGAATTTGGGTTTTGTATTGTTGAGGTGTTTTATAGGTCTCCTTAGGGTTTTGCCCGGTTCAAACTATTGCTATTCATTTTCTTCATAGACCGGGTTCAGCCATTCCAGCGGGGTTTTTTCCACCCCTTAGCGGCTTTTCATTCACTTTTAAACTATTTCGTTCTTAACCAGAGGTTTCGTGATCGAGTCTCTCTGGTACGGAATGGTCTTTGTTAGAAAGCGCTTTTATCCGTAATATGGGACTTTTCAACATTAATCCGGATTTATTCGAACTTCAATGTGGGTGTTGAACGTTGGATGGGAAACCAAATATATATATAACAACAAAGTGTATCATATAGAGGTGGGCATGGTACGGTATTGCTAAGTCTGATTTGGTAATTTTGGAGATTTTATCTTTATCTCAGAGATAAATAGTTTGTTTTCAATAGTTTCTTAGCTAGAGGAAAAACAATACAAAGCAATTCGGGAAAAGAATTGACAAAATCTAAAAGGTCATGATAAAATACAAAAGATAGTATGACAAAGTATTATAGAAAAAAAATGAAGCATTATCTACAACGAAATAATATTATAGTCGAAGTAATTAATGACAGGGTTAAAATATAAAATTTATGAATTTGTGATTCTAATCCTTTTCAAAATTAATAATTTATACAGACTTGATTCGACTGAACTCGTAATTGAAAGACTAGTTCCGTCTCATATGACTTATAACATGTTACAACATATTAAATGAAATGACAATTTACAAAATTTTATTAAAATTACCATTGTATATAACTTAAATCTTATTGCAAGCATCGTCCCGAAAAAATGGGTCTCACAACGCGTCAATCTAAATTATTCGGATACGGAACATCGAGCGGAAATAGTAGTTTAGTCTCCCGCCATATCTCCTTATAAGCAGTCATTTTCCGCGCCCAAATTACGTAAGCCAAAAGCCCTAAAAATTGGGAACTTGTTCATTTCACTGTAATGAGCAAGACAGAAAAAATGGAACTTTTTGATGTTCCTGTCACTGTTTCAAACCCAATGTTAAGTTTCAAGAATCAAAAAACCAAAATTGTTAAGGAATATGTATATGTGAAATGTGATTGCAAGCGAAAAAGGGCGTATGAAGTCACCATTATGGATTTTTCGAGGGAGATTATGGTGGAAATTCTTTCAAGATTGACAATCAAGCCTATTTTCCGATGTAAGACTGTTTGTAAACGCTGGTATAATCTTTTAACTTCCGACCCTTTATTTGTTAAGATGTATCAAACAAGATCCTGTAATTTCCCCTGCATTTTGCTTTCGAATGATGACTCTATTGCTTCAGTTCTTGAACTTAAAGCAGATTATGATTACTATTCTCGCTCGCGAAACAGACCTGTTATGTTGAGTCCTGAGTTTCACCTCCCTAGACATAAAGATCGATTTGGTTATTGTTTTGATAGGAAAAAGTTGACATTGATTGGTTCATGTAATGGGTTGATTTGTTTGTGGAGTGGTGATAGGTATGATGATAATTATTCGATATATATTAGCAATCCTCTTTTGGGTGAGTATTTTAAGTTTAAATTGCCTGAATGGGAGAAAAGGGTTCGTCGTGTTGCTTATACCTTGTGCTATAGTGAAAGTTCTGGACAGTATAAGGTATTGAGGTCAGTGATTAGAAAGTTTCGGGGTCGTCCTGAAGTGTCTGAATTGGAGGTTTGTAATCTTGAAGTTGATGAGAAATGGAGAAATGTGGGGGAGGCTGCTTATCCGTTATGTGGTAGATTTGGTAATGTGAATGTCAATGGTGTTCTATATTGGCTGAAGAATGATGATGATATTAAAACAAGTGCTAGCATTCACTCCTTTAATCTTGTGACGGAAGAAGTGAAGCCCGTGCCAGTTCCACCTGGTTTGAAAACTCCTTCGTTGGGCTTGAGGCTAGCGGAGTTGGGGAATTGTCTGTGTTTGACTGATAGTTGCTCTTCTCAGCATGTTGATATATGGTGGATGAAAGAGGATGGAATAGCTGATTCTTGGACTAAAGATTGCATTTTGACGAATTCTATTCCGCGTGATATCTGTATTTCTGATTTAATACCAATCATATTTTGGAAAGATGGAGAAATCTTGATGCAAAGCAGACATCACACAGAGCTACTTTCTTACAACCCAAAGGAGAAGAAGTTTAGGAAGGTCAAGGTTTACGATGGTGGCTATGCAGCGACTAGATACATTCCAAGTTTTTACTCACTCAAGACTGTCATGGGGGAAAGTTTTCAAATCTCAAATGCTTATCCAAAGGCTGAGATAATTTTAGATATTTAATTTGTCTTACTTACTCCAGGATATTATGTTTTGGTTCTATGTTTCTGGTATAATTTAGCTTAAGACCTTATGGATGCTTTTTGAGTTTTGGTTATACAACTCTACATGCCTAAGCATACCTTGTCCATTTTGTAAAGTCTCCAAAGCTGATGTTGGCCTATTAGTCAAGCCAGCCTTGTACGAGAGGTTACTTCTGTAATCTCTACAGGACTCTCGATACGAATTTGTAAAAGGGTGAAAATTCTAATTTAAAGTTCAATATAGTCAAGCATGTGATAGGTGATGCCACTTAATTCCTTAATAAGCATGTGATAGGTGAGCACTCATCACTCCCGACTCGATTAATTTAGATTCATTATGTGGGGAATATTTCAAGGCTAGAATCAGAAATTTTTGCTCTATGGCGTAAAACTTTCTTTGAGGACATGTCCATGTGAGGAATTTGAATGATATAAGGGAGTTACAAAATCTAGAAACACACTTAAAACGCGTTAAATACTTGATAGGAAGACGAGAAAATATTTCATGAATAATATCTTGAGGTATTGAAGGTGTTTTTTGAGCAGTAATCATCAGATTCTTGGCCATAAGAATTTGATTTATTTACAAGACTTGTTATACGGCTATACTTTATATAAATGTGTTTTAATTATTGGCAAACCTTTTTCGATAAGAACATGATTTAATTATAATAACAATAGAGTAAATTACACTAATTAAATTCAACTCTTTCTCTCCTTCTAGGACTTTATTATTATTATTAATAATTTATTTTATTTATTAACGGAGCTTAAAGTTCTAATTATTTTTCCGACATCTTTTAACATTATAAGTGTTTCGTGAAATTCAATAGTCATATATTTGATCCTCTTCGAAATATTTGTCACGTTTCACTTTTCGAGAATTAAACTATATGAATTTTGATCAATATTTTACTATATGTATATTTCTTTATATATTGATATAGAAAGAAATAGTAATTTATACTAGTACTTTTTATATAATTTTTGAATATTTAAATTTATGCAAAGCAAATTAGGTCCAAATAGATAAAGATATTGTAAATCCATAATTTTTTATTAAATACGCAACAGAACCAAAAAAAATAAAAAATAAAAAATTCACAATAATCAAATATATTAAAATATAGAGGCACTCTATATAACTACAAATACCAAAAATATTAACCTTTTCTTCAAACCCCAAAACTTCTATTTCTCTCCAACTATTCTTCTTAAAATTATAAAAAAACATCCAATTTGGCTTGATCAAGGAGTTCATTAATACGATCGCACCATTAACAGTATTACTATAGACGTAATTCTTCAAATAATAAATGTTCTCGTTTTATGCATCTTTTTTTGGGGCTCAAAATCCAATATAATATGATACTCATCGATTTCATCCTCCACAAAATTTTGATGCGGAAGATATGTTACTTTTCTTGTACTGGGATTGAAAATAATAGGAGGCAACTGACTTGAATTCCATAAGCAGAACAAACCTTCAATATAGTCAATTTTGTGATAAGGGGAGCTAATTAATTCCTTAATAAGATGAGCGAAGCCTTTGTCATCGATTTTCTCCTCAGGCCCAATTAAATTGAATTCGTCTCAAATCATAGATTTTTGCTTTATGGTGTAAAACTTTTTTTGAGGATATGTCCATGCAAGGACTTTGAATGATACAAGAGAGTTACAAAATTTCGAAATATATTTATAACGTGTAAAAGACTTGTCAGAAAGACCAAAAAATATTTCATGTTGAAGATTTTGCTTGAGCAATTGTTTTCTCCTTCTCCATGAGACAAAAGGGTTGTTAGAGATGTAGTAATATTACGGCGACACATAATAGATATTTTTATAGGTATATTTTGGTTCCTATTTATACAAGAACTTGGTTTAATTGAAGTAAATAATTATACTTAATTTCATTCCTTTTTCTTTTAGGACTTCTGTTATTTTTTAATTTAATTGAAATATCAATCCGTGCAAAACTTGAAAACATAAGCCCAAACAATAAAAATGACCACCAATTGAAAAATATAGTACCTTAGATAGGCATGCTCCTCATTAAAGATTTCGTATTCGAGCTTAAATTTTTGATAGAAAATGATATTTCTCAAATGGGCTCTAGCTCATGTGAATTTGAAATAATCAAAGATTTCGAGTTTGAGCTTAAAATCTTTGATAAAAGCACTCGAGCTTAAATTTTTGACAAAAGAGATCTCATACCCCTCAAATATGGGGCTCTAGCGGATGTGAATCTGAATTAGTCAAAAAATTTGAGTTTGAGCTTAAATCTTTGACAAAAAGCACTATGCGACTATCTTTCGAATGAGACCCTATCCACGCGAATCTAAATTAGTCTGTTCGAATAAGGTCCTGCATAATGCGAATCTAAATTAATCGGATTTCGATGTGACCGGTGAAACAAAGGGCCCAATTTTTCTCTTTGTTTTTATCCAACACTGAAAAAAATTAAAATCGACAAGATCGGAAGAAATCAAACAATTTTTCCCCCAAATTCAAGAATCTTTGTTTAGCAACAATGATGGCAGCTAAAGCAAACCCAAATTCCCTTTTCCTTTCATCTTCATCATCAACCCATTACTCTTCTTTCCCTTTTCATCAGATTTCTTTAAAAAAGGTTTCTTTTGTGGTTGATTTTCAATGTAGAAAGCTTGTTTTTGCTTGTTCTAAGAAACCCATTCCAGGTTCTGTGAATTTGGATCCGAGTATCTCGAATTCCGGGTCCGGGTCATCAAAGAATGACAGTGATGAAACTTCATCTTCTCCTTCCAATGCCATTGATTTTCTCACTTTGTGTCATAGTCTTAAGGTAATGTATTCATGCATTTGATTTTTCATACAAAAAGATTCATAAAGGAGAGATTTTTTTATGTGTTTTCAGTTTTACTTTTTGGGTATTGGAACTTTTGTGTGTTGACTTGGTTTGAGGTTTGAGCATTAAAAAGGTCAGCTTGGTGCACTAAGCTCCGGGAGGGACGGGACACAAGGGTCTATTATATGCAGCTTTAACCTGTATAGATCAAAATATGTTGTAGTCAAAGAAAAAATGTTTTTACTATGCTTTTGTAGAATAAAATGAGGGTATGTGATAAAGTTGTGATCTTTTACATATTTGAAATTGTGAGGACATATTGGTAGTTTTGTGTTGAGGTGGGGCGTTGTTGGAATCGTCCATGGACAAACTGTCGTAGCAGAGTATGATGTAGTGGATGAGAGTGTGGTATGCGTTAATGGTGAGTGACTAAGTTCATGAATTTATGGTGCACATTGTAGGGAGAAGTAGAGAGTCTTGAGTTTGTAATTAAGGACTGAAGTGGAATTGGGGTGTATATATTTGAAGTTTGCAGTTTGATGGATTAACGAATGTACATATGCCTAGTCAAGGCTTTTCCAGCTAGAAACTAAAATCTAATAGAGAGTTCCTTCTCCATTTTTCCTCCAGGGCTTGATGGTGCATGTTTTGAAACTCTATGGGTAATGGGCCTGCATCTTTACCCTTCTCCACTTAATTTCCAAACTTTTGTCCGTGGCAAAGTTCAAACTCGTCACGTGTGCCTAACCCACACATCACACTCTTACCACTTAACCAAAGCCCTGGGGACAATAATAGATTGTTCCTTTTTCAAATGTTGAGTTTAGACATTGAGCTGAAGCTGTCTTATTAAATATTAGCACTAAACTTAAGAAAAAAAGGTCACTTTGCATTGTTTCAAATAATGCAGTTAATATAAGTAATCCATTTATTAACTTTCTTGAGCTATAAGGTAGAGTCTGTAACTTGTTGCTCATTTCGGCATTCTCAAACCTTTAACTCTTTTGTGCTAAGGCAGTGACCTTTCAAAATCGGAATCCACAAACTTCAGCTTAACCAAAAGGGCAGTTAGGAAAGACTTAAGCTGTTGATGTAATTATCTTGTTCCATCTAAGAAAATGTATATTCCCAGCAGTTTTCTCATTCTAATGCCATCTGATTCTCTAAACTTATGTAGGCATTGCTGTATATCTCCAGACCTCAAGCAAAAAGAGAGACTTCCTTGGTGCAATGTTTAACAAACAATGATAATGAGTTAACTTTGATGATTTTGCTCTTTGCAAACAAAAGCTTCCTAAGAAAGTAGAAAATTGTGCCCTGTTACCCTCGAAATTAGGTTGTACTTATTGAATTTCTTTGTAGGCAATCTGAGTTCCCCTTCACACTCGAGGGTTTTGTACTTTCTATAGTGTGGTGTTAGGAACAAGATATAGTGCCCTCCATTTTTTATGCTGGCATTTCTTTCTTAATTAATGTCTTTACCGTACAGTGCTATCTTGATGAATTATTTATCTTTTATTCCCTTTTTGCATTTGTTTCCTGTCTGCGCTCTGTATTTAATTCGGGTAGATGTATCCCCTGATGCCTCTACTTGTTTTGTAGACCACAAAGCGGAAGGGATGGGTAAATCATGCAATAAAAGGTTCTGAATCTATTGCTGATCATATGTATCGTATGTCCTTGATGGCTCTGATTGTTGGTGACCTTCCTGGCGTTAACAGGGAAAGGTGACCTTCCTGTGTTTGTTTGCCTTTCCTTGGAATGGCTTTTTTTGTTGAATATTGAGGTTACAATCGTCTTGAACTTATGACGGAATATGTTATTTATGTTAATTATCAATTTGTTAATGGTTATAATGCTGCTTTTGATTAATACAGGAAATAGTCATCTTCAGAAGTTTATTAAGTTTCATGTAAAGCATACATAGAGGAAATTTTGGCACTTTATTTGATTTGTGATATAATGCTGAAATTGTATGAGATCTGAATTGTGTGATCCAGCATATCTACCAGGGTGGTAGCATCTAAAATGTATTCACCTTTTACGATGGGGTTTCTTTAGATTTTTCTTTGAGTTGCTTTCTCATCTAGACAAATTGAACTGAGCTGATGTTTGGTTAATGTATGAATGATCAGAGCTCTGCATACTGACCATATAATTTGCTTGGTTGTAGAGCCTGGTGTACATTTGATGAACGTTTCTTGAATGTGGGTTGTAGTTCCTACTCAGAACCTGAAGTTTGTTCATGCAAACATGATCTCGATGCTCTTTCTGTAGTGTTACTTTCTTGACGCTTATGTTCATCTGTTCACTTCATCCCATAAATAAAAAAATTATGTTTATATTATCTGACTGTTATTAGGTAGAAGGTAATCATAGTGCTTCTCTATTTATGTAACAGGTGTATCAAGATGGCCATTGTTCATGATATTGCAGAAGGTATTGCCTCCAAATTCGAAATCATCCTTCTGATATTTCAGTGTTTTTATTTTCAACTTGAAGGCTAAATTATTTGATGCGACTGCCCTTTTGTATGAATTATTTCAACATAAAATGGTGAAAAAAATTGCTACTGCGGAAGCATCCCGAAAAAAGAGGAAGGAATAGTGAGCAGGCATATAGTGTTTTCAGGGATATGTGGAAAGAGGCAATTACGCACACCAAGCAAACAAAAAAAGAAAAGGAAGAAGAAAGAAAAAATGAACCATCCAGGGCGTTATGGAGGAAACAAGTAGGAGTGTTTAAGGGGGTTTAGAAAGATTTTGTATTCGCGAGGAGTAGCCTCGTGCCTTCAGATCTCTCTTCTCTTTGGTATATACTTGCATACGGAAATTTATGATAGGATGACTTTTATGGAGAAAGGTTCTTGTTTGTATATATGATAGGATGACTTTTATGGAGAACCATATTTTGGCTTAGATCTCTCTTCTCTTTGGTATATACTTGCATACGGAAATTTCTTTGTACATCTGAGGAGTAGCTGTGTGTCTGTAGTTTCTTTTTGGTGAATCCATGAGGTGCTTGCTTGTATAGATGATTGGATGACTTTTATAGAGAACCATATTTTGGCGTAGATCTTTCATACGTTTTAGTATACTACTTGTATACGGGGATTTCTCCTTTATTAATAAATCTATTCATCTTATCAAAAGAAAAAATATGTATGACTGTGAACTAGAAAAATGTACACCTGTTGGCTCATCTTTTCCTTTTTTTCTAAATTTGATTGGCTGTGCACCTTGTGATGTTTACTGTTTGGTTATTAGTTAATCTGCCATCCTCCTTTTTCCAATGATCTAAGAAGCATCAAGCTCTAAGATTATGAGTTTATCTAAGTAAAGAAAATACTGTTGATACACCGCAGTTACTAAACCCCTTACGTATATTACCAATCTTCTTATATCCATAGTATTTTCTGCTGTAAAAATTAGGTTTACCGCCTTCATCAGTTTCACTTCGGTGTTTTCTTCTTCTACATGTTCATTCCGTCTTCTTTTTCCTTAGGTTGGACTGGGACTGAAATTTTCACCTTATTTTCTATAAATTTGAGTTTTTTGCATTTGATAGTAATTTTGAACTTTTATAGCAATTGTCGGAGATATAACTCCATCTGATGGTGTACCTAAGGCTGAAAAAAGCAGACTTGAGCAAGCTGCTTTGACTGAAATGTGCAAAGTTCTTGGTGGAGGGATGAGAGGTATTACTTTATTTTTCATATCATACATTTTTTTTTCTCCGAAGCAGTCAAAAACTCTAGTAAAGGATTTTCTTTTAACATGACAATGTAATATCACATTTTTTATAATCTTTCCAGCTGAAGAGATTAAAGAACTGTGGCAAGAGTACGAAAACAATGCTTCACTGGAAGCCAATCTTGTAAAAGATTTTGACAAGGTATGAATTACTAACTTCCTTACAATATTTAGTAAAATTACGAGAAGCTTCACATCTTGAGTGCACTACTTCTTTTCCTGGTCTAATTTTGTCAGTTGGTAGTTCATTTTGGAACTTTGAGTGATTTGTTAATTTATTGCTCCACTAGTTTTTCTCAATGACTGGTTCTTTCATCCCTGTCTTCTTTAAAATTACTGCATATACTCCCATTGGAAACAGCTGGAGACACAGCACCTATGCTTGTAATAATTTTGTCTTGCTTATTGAAATCTGGAAAAAGATGGTATTGTTCCTTTAGACTTTAGTTTTGTAACCTTCTCGTGTCGCCATCTCTTGCTTTAAGAGATTGGTGGATGTGCTTACCTTGGTTTCAAATTCCACTATAAATCCTGTACTCGCATCTTTACCTGTATGATGGTAAATTACATTCACTCACCGCTTCTATGCTGTCACCCCTCCTGTAAGTTTTGAGTCTCTAATTTAATGAGTACCACATTGGCTCTTATCACTCTACTAGGTCCTTAAATCATATAACATCTAATAGATATCACGTTTTTTCCGATCTTCTCCAGGTTGAAATGATTCTGCAGGCATTGGAATATGAATCAGGTGAATAACTATTCTCCAAAATATTTAAGTTACAGAATCAAAACCTACTACTTTTACTGAATATATTTTTCTAGTTTGTGCCTCTCACTACTTTGAAAGGTGATTTTAGTATCAAAGGTAGAACTAGTGCAGTAAACTAACTTTCTGAAGTTGTTTCTTCAATCTGTTCTACAGACTCTGGACCATAGCTAGTAATCATCTGGTATAAAATGTTCTTGGAGCTCATTAATCAGTCTGAGTGCCACTTTTTTTTGCACCTCTTGAGAGTTAGAATACTTACATAGAGTGTCAGCTGAAAACGCTTAGTTTGTCTGCAGTTTTGTTATGAAATTTTGAGGTATCTGCATGCCATCAGTTGGTGTATGGTGCCAACTTCCTTGGGCGAAGTTCTCTGCCCATGCAGTGTAAATTTTAGTTGTAAGGTTGCTCTTTGTGGACTAAGATCAGGAAGAACTATCTTTTTGAAGTAAATCTGTAGATTAGATCTTAACATTTTGTCAAAACGCGGTGTCTACTGTCTTCAAGCAAAGAGTATCTTATATAATCTTTTCTATTATGCCTCTGTGAATTTGGTCTAGTGATAAGAGTGCAACACGTGTTAAGTGGGTTAGGCACACATCACAAGTTCAAACCTATCACGAACAAAAACCTGGTATTTAAGTGAGAAAGGGTAGGAGGGCGAGCCTATTATTCGCCAAGCTCCAAATCTGTACCACTTAGCCTTGCGATATCTCAGTTACATAAGTTGTATCTATCATCCTATGAACTCATATCTATAAATGGGTTGATACTATGTTCTCTCTGTAACTTCCGTTGATACTTTGTTTTTGACAGAACATGGGAAGGTGCTGGATGAGTTTTTCCTTTCAACTGCAGGTCATTGATCCTTTTAATTTCCATGCTCTTTTTTCGGTGTTGCTCATTACAAGTCATATATCGACAATCTGTATATATCTACATGCAGGCAAATTTCAAACTGAAATAGGGAAAAGCTGGGCAGCTGAAATCCATTTGAGGAGAAACTCCAGACTGGGGAACTGATCCCTCGTTGATATTTTCAAATAGCATGGAACGAGAGAGAGCATATTGTGTTAACGTAATCAGAGTAACAATGCACTTACTTTTTGTTCAGCTAAGCTCCGGTTTAGCTGAACTCGAAGTAAAATTTAGGTAGGAGATGTACTCTAGGGAGATATACTTTCCGTGCTACGTGCACTAAGTAAAGTACGAGTAAGTTCTTTGTTGGTAGTTTTGACATGATGACATCTTCACATTTGTTTTCTAAAAATTCAACAGCTTTTGACATGATACATTCTACTGTCTTGTGTAGAGTTATATGTACTCATTTGTGACTTCAAGTTGGAGAGAAAAAGTTGAAATACTTGAAAGAATATATGATCGATTCTCTTGCTTGAAAGGTGTCGTTTGGTTGGTGAACAAGTTATTTCAGAGTTATAATTACGGGGATTGTGAATCTCGGTATAACTTGTCACCAACTAAACGACTCTATTTGTTACACCCCCAATCCCCCATACAGGAAATGTTGATATATGAGCTTGGGACACAGAAGTTGTTGAGTTTTTGTGCATCCCATGGATCCAATTTTTTATTAGCCCAGCCCAAGATAGAATTTGAAAGAAGGAAAAATTATCTGAACTAGCGATCTCGACCCACATATTACATATATACGTATCGGTATATCTAAAAATAAAATTTTACTATATTTTGCAAAAATAAACCCTAATTACGCCTACTTAATTATGAAATTTTCCTATTGAAGAACATTAGAACAATGGTCTATAGTAGGCCTTGAAGTATCACATCATTTCAAAATTATCTAAACTAGAATGTTGCAAATGTAAGCAAAGATATGGACAACATTAATTTATTTGAACTTTGAATTTTTGAACAAATAAAAAGTCAAGAGGAATAATTAAACTTTGGAAAATCAACTTTAATTCTTGGTGACTCTCAAAGTGGGACCATAAACCAAATTTTCAGATCATTTTATTACCATAACTTAAAAGTTCTAGAATATAGAAAAATCGTCACTTTTTTTTTATTCATCATATCCAAATTATGTTCAATCTATTTTATTTTAAGTCTTCCAAAAAAATAATAATAATACAAAAGTTGACATTGTGTACATGTCATAACATACGTAAATATACACATTTGTGTACCAAAATAACTCAATTGGTCAATGTCAACGACAGATCCAATCATGAGTTCGATAACTTTATCAGAATTTAATGTAAGATCAAATTATATATATATATTTATAAAGGTAAATAAACATTTAGGAATCAATTTTTTTCATTAAAATCTTCGAAAACGTTTAAATTTTGAATTCGTCGTTCTGTCGTATGCCCAAAAATATTTTAGATATGGGAATAAAAGATTTAAAGAAAGTTGAGAAAAAATGTAGTCCTTACAAAGTGCGTAAAAAGAAAGTGGGCAAAACGTACGATTGTCTGCATGTAATTAGACTCGTCTTTTGTTCCACCAACCCAACCACTAACAAAAATACATGATCTCCATACCTTTTGAAAATTAGTGGCTAAGTTTCGGAATAGTGATATCATGTGTTAGTAATTTAATTTTTATATAAATTTAATAATTATTTTAATATTAATATAAAGTTTGAAGTGAAATTTTTGAGTTCGGTCTGAACCTGAGAAAATGATCAAAATGGTCCTAAATGTAAAAAGGTTGGACTATTTTAGTCCTTCATATACATCACGAAGCGGAAATGATTTTTAATGTATAGAAAAAATGACCATTAATTTTAGTTCTTCATATATACCACATAACTTGCATTTTGTGAGCTGATGGTTTATCGAAAACATTTTCTTTACCCCACAAAGATAGAATAAAGTCTACATACATCCTATCCTTTCCAGACACGTGAGTAGTATTACTCCATTATTGCAGACACACAATGGCGGTAATTACAAGAAGAAAAGGGTAGTTTTTGCTTGTAAATCGTTGGTTAAACATAATAGATTTTTTGACTTACAACGTTACTTTTAAGGTTTAGAACTAAGCAAAAGATGTTTATAAAAGTTTAACATGATGAAAATGACATGTTCAGCTTAATCAAGGTATCATTAAAATACTAATTAGGATTGTACTTTGTGCATATAAAAGTTGGATTTTGACCGTCATGCACGTGCACAACCACATATAGAACAAAAGTGATTTATTTTTTATAAATATAAATAAAAACACAAGTTGCAATAAGTTTAATTTTAATTATAAAATTAATGTCACTGTTACTATGTATTTAATTATTTACTAATTAGATTTTGAGAAATCCCATGAGGATTTGTCGTTTAGGAAAATGGAATAAAAAACACCATAGATGCTAACAAAAATTAAATTTAAAATAACGCGTTTATATATATATTTTTATAAAAAGTTGATTTTTGATAAATAATAAAGAAAAAATCCAGTCAAAGTCAAATTAATAAAATAGAATAATTCAATATCAACCAACTAGAGAATTTATATTTTGCTTTATTTGTATATGGAAGTAAAGTAAAGGCAGCTTTCATGCCTTTCATTTTCAAATTATATTTTTAAAAAAGAAGGTCCACTTATTGGTTCAAAAAAAAAAAATCTCATATTTTAACAAAGAAAAAAAATTAATTGATACTTTGCATTTTTCTATCCTTTATAATTATTTTGTTCCAATAGTTTTCTCATATTTTCCTTTCGGCTTAATACATTGACAACCTTTCAGACTTGCTAGCAAATTTCATCTAGACACTCAAATTAATTATAATTTATTTACGCATAATCTAAATATTTATTACATCAATAAAATTTCTGATAATATATATGAGTGTTTTTTTTGTGTGTGGAAAAGTTATACATTTGGATTACTTTATATTTGCAATCTATATATTTATTAACTACATTTTAGTGGACACTATTTAAATTAATTTTTCTTTCTTCTTTTTCAATTACAATTTACAACTAGCATTTGACTGTCAATTACTAAATTTTACAAAGCAGTCTTAAAAATGTAAGCACATATGATTATCATTAATTAGTAATTATCTTAATTATAACCACGTAATAGTTTTATCGAACCAACAGTTAATAATTGATGTGGGCTCATACTGATTAAAGCAATAAAAAAAATATTAAAAAAAAGGTTTTGACAAATTAGTGTTTGATTATTAATATTCTTGAATAATATGAACATAGTGGAAACTAATATTAATAATTGTAATCATCATGTGCCTTTACATGTGACGATTTATAGATTACGAATTTAATTGTAGAAGTAAATACTAATATTCTACGTCATACTTTTTATAAATTGCAATTTTTCATCAGAACCCTATGTGAGTATGAAGTGTTTTTTCGAACTAATCTGTTCTGCCATATGATCAATTAAATATTAGAAATATTTTGAAAACTTTGATTATTACTTGTATGTAATTATTTTAATTAAATAAAGTATTTGTTAATTTGGTGTCGGTGTTTTTCTTGATTTAGTAATTCTGGAAGATTAGTTTGTAATGTACTCATATTTTATTTTATCTTATTGATTAATGTGTTCAACTCATCAACATCTATACGTTGAAAAGGTCAAAATGGGGATTTTCTTTTTATTTTTTTTAATTTTGACTTGGTAAACTATGAGAGTTGATCTCAAGATAAGTCATGTAGTTGGCAAGATTTTCATAACAAGTTTAATTTAAGGTTCATAGAATTTAAAAAAATAAATTGATTTGTTTGTTAATTATGTTAAGTTTTTAATCAAATTATAACTTGTACAAATATATTATAAGTAATTAATTATTTTCATTACTCAGCATAAATTCAAACTAATCGAAGCATGAAAATATTAAACGCAAAGTGAAAATAATCTTATATTAGTTGGTAAAGTATATGTTCTATCATCATATTTAAAGGTTGAGATAATTTTAAAGTGGGGGTAAAAAGGGAATATGATAAATAATTCTACTCAGTAGACTTGAGAAGGATGTGGATGTTGTGGAAATAAAAAGTAGAAAATTTATTCAAAAGATAATATAATTTATAAATAATAATAATATAATGTACTCAGTGTAATTTCATAAAGTATAGTTTAGGGAGGAGGAACTGTATGTAGATCTTATTTCTACCTCAAAGGTAAAGAACTTAGTTTCGATAGTCTCTCAATTCAAGACAAAAAAAAAACAGTCCATTAAACATCTAATACAAAAGAGAGTAACATAAAAAAATACGATAATTGAGGTACAAGAAATTAACATATAGTAACAGAAATCGAAGGACAAGAAATTACAGGAGCAATACTACAACTACTAATATCATCGAACAACAAGACAACACACTACTACCTACTAACCTTCTATCATAATTCGTATCCCTCCACACCCTTCTATCTAAGATCATGTACTCGATAAAAGTGAAACTACATCATATCCTATCTAATCACCCCTCCCCTGGTGGAGGCCAGATAACTAATGAAACATAGTCGAAATGCGTTTAATTTGGCCCAAACACCACCTTCATAAAAAAACAGATAAATTTGTTTGATACGTATACATGCTGATAGAAGCTGCGTACAAATCAATTTAAATGTTATCGTGATAAGAAAAATATTAGCATAAGATTTTGTCTAACATATATTGGTAGAAGATAACAAATATCGATAAAATCGATTATGTAGGCTTGTGAAAAAGCCAAGGCAATACGTTTTGATTTATAGGCGCTGACTCTTTATGCAATAGATGCAACGTTGCGCAATCTTAGCTTTAAAATTTATTTATTTATTATTTATTATATTATGCATTTGATGTTGACGTTTTAGAAAGCAAAGCAAAGCAAATTAATTTAATAATCACGAAAATAATGACTTTTATGACAATATAGAAAAAAACATCATATTCCCTACATAATATATATGTAACAAATATATGCATTTGTCTTCTCAATTTTTTTTAATTTTTTTTTATAAAAAGGTCATAGCTTTCACTGTTGGTGCACTAGAAAGATTGGATTTTGCAGACCCCATATAAGTATAAGCTTTAATTCTTTTTTGATTTTTTGTTTTAAAGATTGATTCTTGATTCTTACATTTGATTATTTGCTAGTTACATGGAAAAAGATTGAATTTTTAACAATCTTTGTTTTATCTGATTGGCTGATATCTTTATAAATTATAATTGGATTTATGTGGTTTTGGTTCGAAAGATTGAATTTTTAGATGTGAATGATAACATTGGGATTTTGGGTTTTTTTTTTTTTGGTTCTTTTCTTGATTTGGGTATCTGGGGTTTTTGTGATTTTTTATGTATGAGGTGATCTTGAGATTCTACATTTGGTGATTTGGGTATGTTTCTGTTTCTGCTATAAGGGTTATCAGTGATTTCAGTTTCTTGATTTGATTATCACAAGGACTTGGGAATGTGTGTAATGGAGTTATGCTAATTTGGCTTCTTTTTTCCCTCAGTTTTTGGTGAATTCTGTATGAGTGACAAAGATTATGCCTTTTTGTTTGTTTTGTTGTCCAACAAGCTTACTGAGTTGAATTTATGGAAAGCTTGAATCTTTTGTGTGTGTGTGTGTGTTTTCCTGAAATTCCTTGGTGTTTAGCTTGGAGAGGTAGTGAATTGCTTTATCTTACTTTGGAGTGAATTGGTTTACGGAATTTGATCTTCGGGGATACCGTTTTTTTTAACATAGGAAGAAGCAATTCATTGCATTTTGGATTAATTTTTGGTTTTTAGTTTATAGTGGTTGGTGATTTCTCAATGAATTTCTTGAAAGATTGAATCTTTGTGTTGTTTTGTTATTCGATGAGTTTTTACTGAGTTGAATTTGTGGAAAGCTTGAATCTTTTGTTGTTGTTTTTTCTGAAATTCCCAAGTGTTTAGCTTGGAGAGGTAGTGAATTGTTTTACCTTACTTGGGAGTGAATTGGTTTACGGAATTTGATCTTCGGGGATACTGTTTTTTTTAACATAGGAAGAAGCAATTCATTGCATTTTGGATTAATTTTTGGTTTTTAGTTTATAGTGGTTGGTGATTTCTCAATGAATTTCTTGAAAGATTGAATCTTTGTGTTGTTTTGTTATTCGATGAGTTTTTACTGAGTTGAATTTGTGGAAAGCTTGAATCTTTTGTTGTTGTTTTTTCTGAAATT
>JAJOOO010008126.1:0-21206 GCA_029582685.1 Solanum piurae | reverse complement strand
AGCTAAACAAGTTTCCGGTAACTTCCGAAGCACATTTTTAAGAACTTTTTGGGTCAAATTCAAATATAATCATTTCATTAAGTTCTCGACTCCAAACTCACATATGAGGCTCTAGTTTCACTCTATCATTTTCCGAGTCGTTACAAGCAGAAAGGAAGAAGACAACATTGATGGAGTCAGAAAACATAGAATCATCACCTCCAGAGGCACCTCCAGATTCTTCCACTGCTGCAAGGTCTCCCAGACCTAATACTATTGCTGCTATTTCTCAGCCTCCACTCACCCAGACGTCCCTACTCCGGATGGGGCATCTTGTCCTTTCTCTTGATCGTCGGGATGCCAATCTAGAGGCCTATGTTCTACAGATGAGGTGACAGCTTTAAAAGCTTCCATTGCTGAGCTGTGAAGAGATGTAAATCACCTGAAGTTCACTGATGTGTCCATGATTTTTGGAACAAAAGAGATTCCAGACATGCCTGCGATGCCTCAGACCACCACTGGACATGGGGATAGAGGAAAACATATAGTCGACCTTGACTCAGAGCCAGAGACTGACGAAGAGATGTTTGAGGGAGCTATAGCATACGACATAGCCGAGACTGAAGAAATCATGATAGATGTTGTTGTGCAAGCCTCCTTTGCAAAGGCTCCTACTGCTGGACCCATGGAGCTGGTCCTTCTGGAATTCACTCCAGGTACTGATGCCCAGACAAATGGAGTGACTATTTATACAGGATCCACTCTTTACCTCCCTCTATGTCTTTCTTTATTTTGCCTTTTGGATTCTTTGTTATTTGCATTTGAGGACAAATTGCTTTTATTTGCGGTGGGGTGAGGCTCACCTTTTGTGTGATATTTTGTGATTCGTGCTCTGTATATATTTGGGTTGTCTGTTTTTAAAATTGTGTTATATATTGCTTTTCGTGGATGTTTGAGCTCATGGCTCCTCTTTTGGTTTTAAATTATAAAAGAGATTTTGACCCTTCCAAATTTTTTTTGCCACCGCTTGTGTTGAAAGTGGTTGTTGTTTTGCAAAATTTAAGTCTCGGTTCCGATCAATACTGATGAATTGAATGGTGCTCCGAATCGAACGAACATGAATGCGTGCCCATGACGAGACCAAATGAAGTTGCATATGGGTGGTGACACTTCATCAGCTAGTGCTCCATCCCCCAGGGTTTGACGGAATCAGAAAGGTAGGGCATCAGGCTCTAAATCTCAAGGGAGTACTTAAGGTAACATGAAGTTGGACCTACCGAACTTGTCCAAAGTATGGTAAGAACTATCCGGGCAAGTGTCTCGCAGGAAAGGATAGATATTTTGGTTGTAGTAAATTTAGTCATAGGTTGAAGAAATACCCTTCTTCCAGGTATGGACAAGAAGGTAACAATAGTAGGGCTCAGTCTACAGTCCCAACAGCACCAACAGGTCGCCAAACTGAGTCGGGTGCTTCATTTAGTACAGGTGGTGGTAAGCGCCAGAATAGGTTGTATGCTCTCCAGGCTCTCCCAGATCAGGAAGATTCTCTTGATGTGGTTACTAGTACATTACAAGTCTTTCATTTAGATGTTTATGCTTTGTTCGATCAGAGGGCTACTATTTCTTTTGTAACTCCCTATATTGCATTAAACTTCGGTGTCAGTCAAGAAAGTCTTTCACAACCCTTCTCAGTCTTTACTCTAGTTGGTGACCCAGTTATAGCTAGACTGGTATACATAATTTTCCCTATCACAGTCTCGCAGAAAGTCACCTCAGCAAAACTTGTAGAGTTAGAAATGATTGATTTCGATATCATTCTAGACATGAATTGGTTACATTCATGTTATGCCTCAGTCGATTATAGAACTAGGATTGGTCGGTTTCAGTTTCCAAACGAGCCAGTCTTAGAATGGAAGGGTAGTAGTTCAGTGCCTCTAGATCGATTTATCTCTTACCTTAAGGCCAGAAAGATAATCTCTAAAGGGTATACATATCATATTTTTTGGGTTAAGAACTCAAACTCTGAAACCCCAACTCTTGAGTCAGTCACAGTAGTAATAAGTTTCCATAAGTGTTTCCAGAATATCTTCCTTGAGTTCCTCTCGGAAGGGATATCCACTTCGAAATAGATCTCCTTTTAGATACCTAGCCGATTTCAATTCCTCCTTACAGAATGGCTCCAACTGAGCTTAAGGAATTGAAAGAACAGTTGAAAGACCTTATAGATAAGGACAAGAAGGTAACTATTATAGGGCTCAGTCTACAGTCCCAACAGCACGAGCAGGTCGCCCAACTGAGCCGGATGTTTCATTTGGTACAGGAGTTGGTAAGCGCCATAATAGGTTGTATGCTCTTTAGTCTCTCCCAGATCAGGAAGATTCTCTTGATGTGGTTACTAGTACATTACAAGTCTTTCATTTAGATGTTTATGCTTTGTTCGATCAGGGAGCTTCTATTTCTTTTGTAACTCCCTATATTGCATTAAACTTCGGTGTCAGTCCAGAAACTATTTCACAACCCTTCTCAGTCTCTACTCTAGTTGGTGACCCAGTTATAGCTAGACGGGTATACAAAAATTGCCCTATCATAGTCTCGCAGAAAGTCACCTCAGTAGACCTTGTACAATTAGAAATGGTTGATTTCGATATCATTCTAGACATGGATTGGTTATATTCATGTTATGCCTCAGTCTATTGTAGAACTAGGATTGGTCGGTTTCAGTTTCCAAACGAGCCAGTCTTAGAATGGAAGGGTAGTAGTTCAGTGCCTGTAAATCAATTTTTCAGTTACCTTAAGGCCAGAAAGGTAATCTCTAAAGGGTATACATATCATCTTTTTCGGGTTAAGAACTCTAACTCTGAAACCCCAACTCTTGAGTCAGTCACAGTAGTAAATAAGTTTCCATAAGTGTTTCCAGAATATCTTCCTTGAGTTCCTCCCGAAAGGGAAATCCACTTCGAAATAGATATCCTTCTAGATACCTAGCGTATTTCAATTCCTCCTTACATAATGGCTCCAACTGAGCTTAAGGAATTGAAAGAACAGTTGAAGGACCTTCTAGATAAGGACTTCATCAGACCTAGTATCTCTCCATGGGGTGCTCCAGTGTTGTTCGTGAAAAAGAAAGATGGCTCTCTCAGAATGTGCATTGATTAACCAATGCTCCTGCATCTTTCTTGGACTTAATGAACAAGGTGTTCAAGCAGTATTTGGACTTATTCGTTATCGGCTTCATTGATATTATCCTCATTTACTCTAGGAATCTGGAGGAGCATGTGACTCATCTGAGAGTTGTTCTGAAAGCTCTCAAAGATTGACAGTTATTCGCTAAGTTTAGCAAATGTAAGTTTTGGTTACAATCAACTGCTTTCCTTGGTCATATCATATCTAGCAAAGCAATCCCAATGGATTCTCAGAAAATAGCGGTAGAGAAGCAATGTCCTAGACTCACCTCTCCAACAGATATCAGAAGTTTCTTGGGTTTGACTGGTTATTATAGAAGATTTGTGGAAGGATTTTCATCAATAGCTTCACCATTAACTAAGTTGATAGAGAAAAAGGTTAATTTTTAGTGGTCGGATGAGTGTGAGAAGAGCTTCTCAAAACTGAAAACTAGGTTGATTACACCTCATGTTTTGATTCTACCAAAGGGTTCAGACAGTTATGTGATATATTGTGATTCTTCTAGATTTAGCCTAGGTTGTATGTTGATGTAGCGAGGTAAGTTCATAGCTTATGCTTCTCAACAACTTAAGGTAAATTAGAAAAACTACCAAACTCATGACCTCGAGCTTGCAGTTGTAGTATTTTCCCTAATGATTTGGTGACATTTCTTGTATGGTGTTCACGTAGATGTGTTCACAGATCATAAGAACCTCCAGTATTTTTTCACCCAGAAAGAGTTGAATCTTCGCTAGAGGAGATGGCTTGAATTCCTCAAGGACTATGATATGAATGTGTTTTATCATTCGGGTAAGGCAAATGTAGTAGTTAATTATCTTAGTATACTATCTATGGGTAGTGTAGCACATGTTGAGGAAGAAATAAAGGAATTAGCGAAAGATGTCCACCAGCTTGCTCGCCTAGGAGTTGGTCTTACGGACATGTCATATGGTGGTGTGATAGTTCAGAATAGGTCAAAATCTTCATTGGTAACGGAGGTTAAGGAAAAATAGGATAGTTATCCTATATTTCTTCAGTTGAAAGGTGTAGTTCATTAGCAAAAAGTAGAAGTTTTCTCCCAAGGTAGAGATGGTGTGCTTCGTTACCAGGGTCGCTTATGTGTTCCTAGGATGGGTGAGTTGAGGCATCAAATCCTTAAATAAGCCCATAACTCCAGGTATTCTATCTATCCAGGTGCCACTAAAATGTACCATGATTTGCGAGAAGTCTTTTGGTAGAATGGCATGAAGAGGAATATAACAGAATTTGTGGCTAAGTGCCCTAATTGTCAACAGTTTAAGGTAGAACATCAGAAACCAGGGGGTATGACCCAAGAGACTAACATTCCTACCTAGAAGTGGGAAGTGATAAACATGGACTTCACTACAGGTTTACCTCATACTCACAGGCAGCATGACTCCATTTGGGTGGTAGTAGATAGAGTTACAAAGTCCGCTCACTTTTTGGTTGTCAGGACTACAGATTCAGCGTAACTCTACACTAAAATCTACATTAATGAGATAGTTAGGTTGCATGGGGTTCCATTGTCTATCATCTCATATAGAGGTCCTCAATTTACCTCTCATTTCTGGAGATCATTTCCTAAAGGTCTTGGTACTCAGGTAAATCTCAGTACAACATTTCATCCACAGACTGATGGTCAGGCAGAGCGTATCATTCAGACCTTAGAGGACATGTTGAAAGCTTGCGTGATCGATTTCAAGTGCAATTAGGATGATCACCTACCTCTCATAGAGTTTCACCTATAATAATAGCTACCATTCCAATATTAGTTGGCCACTTATGAGGCATTATACAGGTGTAGATGTAGATCTCCAATTGGTTGGTTTGAAGTAGGTGACGTAGCATTGATTGGGCCAGATTTGGTTCATGAGGCTATTTGAAAAGTTCGGCTTATAAGAGGTAGACTAAAGTCAGCCCTGAGTCGTCAAAAGTCCTATGCAGATGTGAGGAGAAGGGACTTGGAATTCGAGATTGATGATTAGGTTTTCCTGAAAGAGTCACCTATTAAGGAGGTGATGAGCTATGGGTAGAAAGGGAAGCTCAGTTAGAGATATGTAGGCCCCTACAAAATCCGTAAGAGGGTTGGTAAGGTGGCTTATAAGTTAGAGTAAAGAACTAGCAGCAGTCCATCCAGTCTTTCACATTTCCTTATTTAAGAACTGTGTGGGTGATGTGGCATCCATAGTACCATTAGAGGGTGTGGCTGTGAAGGATAGTGTAACTTATGAAGAGGTGCCAGTTGAGATTCTTGACCGTCAGGTTTGTAGGTTGAGAAATAAGGAGGTCGCTTCAATGAAGATTTTATGAAGGAGTCAGTTTGAAGAGTGAGCTACTTTGGAAGTAGAGGAAGTTATGAAGGCCAAGTACCCTCATCTCTTTCCTTCCGATTCTGTTTCAGCTTGAGGTAATAGTTCTTCTCCAGTCTCTCAGTTTACCCGTGCGTAAATTCAGTCTTAGTATCATGTTCCTTCAGTTGTTCTTGCATTTTCAGCATATTTACATGTTCTTGGAACTTAGTTCAGTCAGATTCCAGTTTCTAGTACTTAGTGGTAGGGATTGCAGATCCTTCCCTCCAAATGCAGCTACTTTAGACTTCATTCGAGGATGAATGTTCCCAAGGGGAAGATAATGTAACACCCCAGATTCAAAAATGACAAAATGACAAATTTTTGCAGAACTTGTTGGTTCCACCGAAAGAGGCCATCCACGGCCCGTGGATGGGACAACAGACCGTAGGCGTGGTCCGTAGGTCGGCAACCCAGAAATTTTAGGAAAATCCAGAACCAAGCCAGGACCATAGGTTGGACCACGGTCCGTGGTCCAGGTCCGTTGTTCTTACCAAAGTTTTCAACTCTCTGACAGCCAAACGACGAACTGAAAAGACGGGCCATCAGTTGACCTACGGTCCGTCGGTCAGGCCTGTCCATGGCTGATGTTTGCGTAATCAATGACACAACTTCCAATGCAAGTGTCTACAATCGTGCAATAGTATAATAATCCAACCAAGGGTTGGGATCGTTCTCATAGGGAGTGGTTTTGAGAATTAGTAGAAAAATAAAATTTAGTTCTAATTAGTTATAGCTAAAAATGTTAACAATTAAAAACATTGTAAATTAAAGCGGGAAATAAGAGTGTCAATTAAAAATGGGGTTTTTGTCACTAGTAAGTAAAAACAGTAAAATAAACAAAGATTTCTAAGTAATGAGAGGGGATTCTTGGGATGTGACCGGAATACGGGTTAATCTGAATTATTGGGTACATGCTTTCGATAGAAAATTTATAGAGTAATAGTGACTACGCTAAGCTTTATGTCGGAATAAGTTCTCTCTTGAGCAACTTACCCCGTTTCAAATAGGTTCCTCTCGGATACCCATTTGCCGCATGAAGACCAGCCTATGCCTTACCCCACTCACTCTCTCGAGCTGATTGTTAGGATATGGGACTAGGGTTCACTCACTCGGGCTGAACCTCATGTCGACCGACTCTTTAGGCCATCAATCTAGTAGTCTTGGTTTCGCGACTTCTCTCTCTAGTAAGCCGAAAACACATAAATAAATTTGTATTTGCAACTACAAATTTGCAAAATTCATCAACAACTACTAGACGAAATCACCACTAAACTACATTTAATCTTTCAGCAAGCAAGACCTAACAACAATCTTAACCCATATTCACAAAATCACACCCCAAGAATTAGGGTTTTTAGCCACACATCAAGAGGTATAAATTTATACCTAAATGAGCTTGCATTCAAATGGGTATGAAGATTTAAGTCTTGTTACAAGCCTAGAATGAAGAATCAAAGAGACCCAAGTCCAAATACTTGGAGATGAAACCCTTATCCTCTTCAAGTTTTCCAAACCCTCTCAAACTCAGAGCAAAAATAAAAAGTACTTAAAATTATATTAATTGTGCCACACTAAAAATATGATACTATATTACAACTCTCAGCGAGTATTTATAGTTTTCAAAAATCTGTGTTGCAGCGGATAATTCGGCGACATTAGTCAGAATCGCCGATCAACTCGACTATTTTCTATTTGGTGTAGTTCATCACCGTCTTGCATCATCTTTCAGCATCGTCGTGCTCTGGGTCATTGGGCGACAAAGTAGTGCCTCGCGGAACTTCGCGGCGATGCACCGATTGCTCCCTTTTTCTGTCGACTTGATCCTTTCCTTCATGGCTCAGCACACTGGAACAAAAGGCGAAGTAAGACCCTTTGGCGACTCGCCAAGTGGACTCGGCGATCCACATGTATTCATTTCTTCGTTCTTTTTTGCCTTTTCGTTCCTTTTTGCAACGTAGTGTCCATGCTTTCCTTCAAACTTCAAATACCTGAAACTTAAATGTTTTCATCAGATATTGAGATAAAGTAAGCATTTGGGGTCACACTTTCTATTAAAATATAGCCCTAAATGAGTCAAATTTATGGACTCATCAACACCCCCCAACTTAAACTTTTGCTTGTCCTCAAGCTAACTCAAGTTCAGTTGTTTAGAAAGGAGGTATCGAACAGTGCTACACACGAATCAATCATGAATGCACACAACAAGACTCAAGTTACTTATGCAAAGGTCAAATGTGCACTCAAAGATTCAAGCTGTGACTCACCAATATCAAAGAACCTCATGCTCACCATAATTGCTTCAAATGCAAGTTCAAGCTCAACCAAAGTGTTCAAATGGCCTCATAGAAAGAATGATTCAATAATAACACAATGGTTCACAGTTTAAAGCTTTGGAATCAGATGCAATGCTCACTCTCACAAATAAGAACACAATGCATGCTTTCACCCATAGGTTTACCCATATTATTCGATCAATATTTGTTTCGGCTAACTCAAGATCAAAAAGGTCTTTTCAGGGCATGTAAATGGGCTTAGTACAAATGTATGGTCATTTAGGCTCAGCGACTTTCATCGTCATGAAATGTGGTGCTCACAACACTTCCTTTCCTTTTCTTTCATCATTCTCTTTGGTTCTCATAAGTCATCCTATTATTCATTTTCCATGGATTGTTTGGGAACCCCATTTATTTTGTACTTTATTCCACAACTTTCTTTTTCATTCTTTCTGTTTTTCCCTTTTTTTATTTATTTATTTATATATGGAGGGGTTCCATTTTTATTCAAAACCATGGGTAAGGGTGACATTCTTGCACTTCTTGATTTACCTTTTCTTTTCACCACATCCCCAACTTAGGCTTTCTGCCTAAGTTGGCTATTCAACTAACCACAACTTCATGAGGATTTGGGTGATGGATAAAGAATGTTCTAGTTTTCATCAAGTTTCTTCCAAAGAAAGGTAAGGCTCAAGGGGTGTTCAAAAGAGAGGTTCACACACTCACAAGGTTAGTCACAAAAGAGGTATATATCTAATTAGCTCACACTCTTCGAAGTTGCCCAAGATCATATCAAGAGCTGGCCTTACTTTAGTCGATCAGACCAACGGGGCAAATTCTAGGATCTATCATGCATATTTCAGAGTAAGCTAATCACACTAGCATTGACACAACGATCAAACAAGACTCCACACTTTCGCTAGTGTGCAATGCACATCACAAGAGAATCAATTCGATACTGGATAGTCAAAATGGGATGCTAAGGGTTTACATATTGTCTATTCAACTTCATTGGGCCTCATCGTAGCTGGACATTCATGTTCGTTTGATTGTAAGCACTATTGAAATCATCGGTATTGATCAGAACCGAGACTTAAATTTTGAAAAAGAATAGCCACATTCAACATACGAGAGGTGGCAAAATTTTCGAAAGGGTCGAAATCATTTTGCAATTTTAGAATAAAAGAACCCATAAGCTCAATCATCCACAAAGCAAATAAATCACAAATTTTAAACAGACAACTCAAATATATACACAACAACACGAGTCACAAATAACACACAAAAGGTTAGCCTCACCTTACCACAAATAAAATACTGTTGGTCCTTAAATGCAAATGACAAAGAATTTGAAATGTAAAATAAGTAGAGACAGAGAAGGAGGTAAATGGGGGATCCTGTCTAAACAGTCATTCCGTCTGTCTGGGCATCAATGCCTGATTCCTCACCCTGAGCTTGGACATCAGTACCCGGAGTCACCTCACGAGAAACAACAGTACCAGATTCACCAAGTTTTGTTGAATGTGAATCCTCCATGAACATATGCACCGCTCTGCAGATTTCCCACGCCCATGAAGGAATATTGGGGTCTAATAGTCTTTCTGGCAAAAGTGGGCTTCTTGCCCTTGTCTTTCCCAATAGTTGTGGGTGGTTTCATAGCGTTGCCTCTCGACGTAGCTGCATCCTCATTTATTGCGATCCCTTTGGCCTTCTCTTAGGCTGGTGTTATTCTTTCAAAAACTTTTGATTTAGTCATGTCTGCAAAGTCTTGAAGAGAAGTTAGAGAAACTTAAACAAAAGTACAACAGAATATTTGCAGTTAGATTTGCCAAGCCACTCGGCGGACCGCAGAAAGGCTTGGCGAAAGTTATAGTGCATAAAGTGTTCAGAAGAGCAGATAAATGGTGATCAAGGATACTTTTGGCGAGTCACTGAGTGCTTTCGGCAACCTCAGGCTTCTCGCCGAAAGTTACAGAATCAAGTATCAAATATAGCATGAAATTAAAGGCGAGGTGGGGACATTAGGAGAACTTCTGAGTGGTTCGGTAAGCTTGACCTAGCTCGCCAAATGGCTCAACGTACCTATTTTCAACCCATAGCCTCAAATTCAACCCCGCAACTCCTGAAAATAAAATTAAACCATGCACTAGTTCAATCAAAGCATGACCCATAACACCTAAATGCTAACCTTCGAGATTTAATTCATTTTAAGGCATATAATTTAGGGAAATAAAAAGTCACAACCACTCTAGAAATATTATCACATTAAAGCATGCATGTAAACCATCTAATCCTGTCAGGCAAGATCAGAACACATCAACAAGATTTTACTATTGCAAATGAATATAAATTTTGATAAAATAAGCTTAGGGCATAGAAAACCAACCTTTTCTGTCGATTACGGGAAGAATTAAATACTAGGCGGTAATGTAGTCCAACTCCGAGCACAAATCAACACTAGAAATACTCTAAAGATGCAGGAAATATCGACACTAGAGGGCGGTGTGAGTTTGTAAAAGTAAAATGTGAGGGGAAGATGATGAATTAGAAATTTTTAAACATTTGGCCTACAAGACCGTCCAATTTTTGCCCATTCGGTGACATTGGTTGTGAGCACCGAATCATTCGATGTCACGCCGAGCAATCACCTTCTTCACCGAGAGCTGATCGGTGACTCACCACTCATTTCTTTGGGTCCATCGAGTTTTACAGACCCTAAATCTAAGCAGGGTTGGATCAAACGGCGCGGTGTGAGTTGGGTCGACTAATACATCAGTGACTCACCTACCTACATTTCCCTCGCCAATCTCTTTCTTTCCAAATGCTTCCCACACTTTTTCCTGCATAATTAACACACCATTATTTCTAAATACAACATAAAGAAATAAAGGCGTTTTAGGTTGCCTCCCAAATAGCGCCTTAGTTAATGTCATGGAACGATGCTAGTTTACCATCACATTTCATTCTTGGGGTTTGCCATATTGTCACTAGGAAATCCACCTTTCTATCGCGGATTTAAATACGATGAAATCTAACCCAACTGGGTTTCTAATTGCTTAATCGAAATGGAATGAGAGGTAATAGTCTTGTTGAGGGTTGACACATCTTGTTTCATCTCTTTTAAGGTCTTATCTGACCCCTCAACTTTGTTCAGAATACGAGAAAACATATCCTCGGACCTACCGCCTTCTGCATCCTTTGGCTTCTGGCACTCCTAGGGAGGCACATACATGTCCTTCTCCCCATCCTTCCAATTGGGATTACGGTCTCTCCATTCACGAACTTTCCAGCCTTCGTCTCTAGCCCAACCTTGGTTACCACCCTGCTTTGGGTAGTTTGAACGATAACCACCACGTTGGTTGGCTAGGAAGTTCACTTCCTCATTATACAAGGCTTCAAATTTCGCCTCCTCAGGATTTGCACACCCGACCCCCACAACGTTGACACCACGGGCACCATCCCCCATGACATTTTTAGATAAAATGTCAAGTTGTGTCATGATCATGGCCAAGTTTTGTTCTCGCTCATTATCTTTTTCCATCTGCTCCTTGGATAGCTTAAATGTAAGAGGAGAGACTTGGTCTTAACGAGTGTACCATTCCCTATTAATGGTCGTCATGCCATCTAAGAGTTGGGCGGTTACTGCATACGGTGGCTACATTAGGCCTCCAGGTGAAAGTTGATCAGCGACACCTTTGTTTACAGAAAATCCAGGTTTCAGTAAAAGTATTGTAGCAAGACATTGTCGGATAGACCATGAGTCGGGCATTGTAGCACCAAAATTTTAAATCGCAGCCAAGTCTCATGGAATGGCTTGCCCTCCAAACGCTTAAAGCTTTGGATGTTATCCCGAAGAGTCATCATCTTCGAAGGAGGGAAAAATCGCACATTAAATGTGGTTACCAATTACTCCCAAGAAGTGATGGATTCGCGAGGCAACTCCGCCAGTCACTTGCATGCATCTCCCATCAATGAGAAAGGGAATAGCCTTAACCGAACTGACTCCTGAGAGATGTTTTTGAAAGAGAATGGTCCGCCCACGTCCATGAAATTTTGAAGATGTTCGTGAGGATCCTCCTGAGCCAATCCACTGAAAAAGTCCCTTTAGTTGCAAGAGTTGCAACATGGTGCTTGTTATGTGGAACACTGCATTTCCTTCGGCTGGAGGTAAACGGATGGCCCCAATACCTCCCATGAGATGGGGGTCATTAATGTTGGAATCTTGGACATCATTGAGATTTCCGATGTCGTCCTAGTGGCCTACCTGGCTGCCGTTGCACTCATGCTTCTATTTTCAAAACACACAATAGAAACAAAACTGAAAATTAAGTAAGTAAACTACAACTAAGAATAACAAAAATTTTACTAAACTAAAAATTCTCAAGTAACACCACTCCCCTGCAGCGGTGCCATTTTGATGTTTGCGTAATCAACGACACAACTTCCGATGCAAGTGTCTACGATCGTGCAATAGTATAATAACCCAATCAAGGTTTGGGATCGTTCCCACAGGGAGTGGTTTTGAGAATTAATAGAAAAATAAAATTTAGTTCTAATTAGTCATAGCTAAGAACAATAACGATATAAAACATTGTAAATTAAAGAGGGATACAAGAGTGTCAATTAACAATGGGGTTTTTGTCACTAGTAAGTAAAGACAACAAAATAAACAAAGATATCTAAGTAATGAGAGGGGATTCTTGGGATGTGACCGGACTACGGGTTAATCTAAATTATTGGGTACATGCTTTCGATAGAAAATTTATGGAGTAATAGTGACTAGGCTAAGCTTTTTGTGGGAATAAGTTCTCTCTCGAGCAACTTACCCCGTTTCAAATGTGTTCCTTTTAGACACCCACTTATCACATGAAGAGCAGCCTGCCTTACCACACTCACTATCTCGGTCTGAGTGTTAGGATATGGGACTGGTGTTCACTCTCTCGAGCTGAACCTCATGTCAACCTACTCCATAGGCCATCAATCTAGTAGTCTTGGTTTCGCGACTTCTCTCTCGAGCAAGCCAAAAATACATATATAAACTTGTATTTCCAACTTCAAATTTGTTAAATTCATCCACAACTACTAGACAAAATCACCATTAAACTACACCTAATCTATCATCAAGCAACACCCGACAACAATCTTAACTCATATTCATAAAATCACACCCCAAGAATTAGGGTTTTTAGCCACACATCAAGAGGTAGAAATTTATACCTAAACGAGCTTGCATTCAAATGGGTATGAAGATTTAAGTCTTGTTACATGCCTAGAATGAAGAATCCAAGAGATCCAAGTCCAAATCATTGGAGATGAAACCCTCTTCTTCTTCAAGTTTTCAAAACCCTCTCAAACTCAAAGCAAAAAGAAAAAGTACTAAAAATTATATTAATTGTTCCACACTAAAAATCTGATACTAAACTATAACTCTCAGCGAGTATTTATAGTTTTCAAAAATCTGTGCTGCAGCGGATCATTCGGCGACGTTAGTCAGAATTGCTGATCAATTCGGTGTTTTTCCCTTTGGTGTAGTTCATCACCGTCTTGCACCATCTTTCAGCATCGTCGTACTCTGGGTCATTGGGCGACATAGTATTGCCTCGCGGAACTTCTTAGTGATACGCCGACTGCTCCTTTTTTCCGCCGACTTGATCATTTCCTTTAGGGCTCAGCACACTGGAACAAAATGCGAAGTAAGACCCTTCAGCGACTCTCCAAGTGGACTCGGCAATCCACAGGCCTTTATTTCTTCGTTCTTTTCGTTCCTTTTTGCGACGTACAGTCCATGCTTTCCTTCAAACTTCAAATACCAGAAACTTAAATGTTTTCATTAGATATTCAGATAAAATAAGCATTTGAGAACACAATTTCTACCATAAATGAGTCCAATTTGTGGACTCATCAATGGCCCCGTCGGATTTTAAGTTAGGGTCATTTTGGTGTTTCCCCCTATGCATTGGACGCATAAACTACCTCGATCAATCCTTAAACTACGTCATTTTGGTCAGTTTTAACGTAGTATTCTAGCCAAACTTTACACTAAGCGATTCATTCAACAAAATTCATCATAACTTAGAGTGAAAGAGGAGAAAAGAGGGGACCCAAACCCTTCCAAGAACGCAACATGTTTTCTTTAGTTCCAGTCTCGAAATCAAAGTATTTCTCTGTGAAATTCATCAGGTATGTGGGATTTTACTAGTGGGTTCCTTTCATCTACTAGGTCCCTAGAATACATTTGAAATCTTGATTCCTATATCTTTCTTAGACATAGGGTTTCTGAAAACATAGATATTGGTTGTTATTTAGCTGTTAGAATATTCCTAATCAGATTATAATGTTTTTGTGGAATAGTTTCTTAGTTCTTTACATGAAATTTAGAACCCTAGTTGTGTAGATTCTCTTAGTTTAGGAATTACACCGGCTAGGTTAGTAAACAGATATACATGTTTCAGTTTTTTACTGTCACATTATCTGTATATATAATTGTTACATTCTTAGATTTTGCATGTCAATATTTTGAGTTATTTAACATTCCAGTATATCAGTCACAATGTGTCATATAAATATTCAGTTAGGAGTAGGCTTAGCACCGAGTGGACTGGGGTTTCAGCGTACCCTCATAGTCCCAGAACTACGTACCCCCATAGATTTATAAGTCCCCTGTGTGGGCATCAATTTAGTGTTCGCGCTAGTAATGCCTTTATACCCCTGGCAAGGTATATCGGGAACTTTTATGGGGTGTATACATCGGACACCACAGTTAGCTTATTTGGTGGTTATGTCGGTTACTAGTAGCTTCGACAGTCAAACTCTGGTGCATTGACCAGGTTTTCAGTTATATTTAATTATTAAGTTGCAGAATGTCATGTCAATAATCAGCACTTGGTCATTGCATTCAATATAGTTCTTTTCCGTATATTTAAGTATTTGCTTTATGTTTAAATTATGTCATTGCTCCGTTATGCTTTGTTCAACTTACATATTTGCTCAGTTATATTCCATATCCTGCATGCTCAATAAATTCCAAGTACTGATACGCAGCATCAGTGGTGAGTCCTCATACTTCGAGGACAATAGACATGTTTTCCATTTCAGTCTTTAATTTGAGTTTCAGTTTTGCTAGGGTTAGCTGGGACATGTCCCAACAACTCTAGTCAGTTATAGGATTTTTATATATAGTATTAGATTCAGCTTTACCTTTGAGTGTATGTATAGTATCATTAAACTCTTTTGCAGTATTTATATATTTCAGTCGTGATCCTAGGTCCTATGTTTACATCAAGGGGGTAACCTCGCGGCTTGATAGTAATTATAATGGCTATAGTATCCCTTTTGAAAATGTCTAAGTTTGCCTTTTTAGCATCCAATTTAATGGCAAGATAATAAGATTAAATTGCAAAAAATGGTCAATATCCCTAATGACAACTATTTAGTTGCAATTACAAAGACTACAATATTCATTGTGAAGGTGTTATTTATATCTTTAGCATCCATTTTTATGACCAATAAAATTTTATTTAAAATGTACTAAAAATCACAAGCTTTAAGACGACAAATAATTTAGTAAAAGAGTGTCCTAGAAACAAAAAAAGGTTTGCAAGCATATTACTATTAATTCATAAAATAAAATATATCTCATTAAATCTAAACTAATAAAAGAAACATATTACACAAAATATCAATGTCACAACTTAAGAAATAAACTTATTTATTGAAACTTGAACTAATATAACAAATCATATCTAATAATGCCATAAAATGATATCCGTAATTCTTCAATATATTGAAATCTTCTGGATGCGAATTTATTGAATAACAGACTATATATCCTAAAATAATGAATAAATATGTCTAACGATGAAATGTAATATATAAAAACAATGCTAGTGAATAATATGTCAATTACAAGCAAGAAGCATTCATTAAAAAGAAATCATATCTTTTTATATAATCTCACAATTACGTCATGTTAATCCAAAAGCAAAGGTTGATACTATAACAGGAGAATTGAATCAAAATTCTTAAAAGTAGATGACTTGGAGACAATACAAGGTTTGATAAGATCTCACAACTAATAGTATGAAAATCTATCACATATATGTCCACCCCCACATAAAAAACATATACTTTTGCTTGCCCACCTTGATATAGCTACCACCATAACCAAAATAGATATTATTCCTTGCCTAACATACCATCATAAAACACCCCTTTAAACTTTCATTTTACACTTTATGATCCAATGAACTTAACCAAACAGATAAAAGAGTATGACTAGAACAAGAAATTAGAATCCCGACCTATTGTAGTTTATTGAGGTAGTTCGAGCATGATCTGAAGCAGCATGGTCAGCAGTAAGGTCACTGTGTCTGCATGAAAAGTTACATTCATCATAACTACCTTACTATGTACCAACAATAACTTTGTTTTGGCCTTTGAATGTAGGTTATACTAGGGGTAGACCTAAAAAATATGGGGTCCCTAATAGCTTTCAACTTCACTACATCTCCCAAAGCAAGTCTTTATTATGTTGTTGGGTAATCTTGGGCGTATCGGTATGCCTAAGAACTAAATAGCACCCATGTTTTGGCCAAGTTTGGGATTATTTTTTAATAGTTGTTAGTAGTGTCGAGTCATATGAACTCATTTATACTAACCAATTTGATTATTTGTGTAGGTGAGGTTAGATGAATAAACAAGCGCTGAAAAATGCACTGGGAAGGGCGAGAGATCTAAGAAACAGAGCAATACGAAAGGAGGACAAAAAATGAAGAACAAGACATCTACATATCCCCTCCGTGTCACGGAGAGGGAATTTATTATTTGTTGAAGAATTGAAGTTGGAGACAGAAGACTTTGTATCGTGCACGAGTTGCGGAGAAGAAATGCTCATGAACAACTGGATTTTTGAAGGCTCTACGCATCAGGGACTTCTTGGACAGATTTGGCTAGTTTCAATTAAATATAAATAGATTCAGATATTTATTTATAATTATTATTTTTATGCGTTTATAAGAACGACGTCTTTTGGAAGCTTTTTCATATGTTCTTAAGGTTCATTTTGAAACTATTTTTTATTCTATCTCTTTATGTTATTTAAGCATTACATAATTGAAAATCTTGATATGAGTATCTAATTTCCTAGTTCTATGGATGTGGCTATTAGATGATTGTGTTTTATGGAGATTAATGGATTGAATTTGACTATCACATGAATCAATCTTTTATTTTGTTTTAGTATTTCGTGCTTGATCACCGCAGATATAAATGTGTTGTCTGCATTGCACTCGGGAGAGGAATAAGAAGATAAAACGTGAGGGCAAAAGGAGCATAATTTTTTCTTAGATATAGGGTTGATTTGTATCTAGGATAGGTATATACCTAGATACCTTGCTCGGTTATTAGACAGGATAAAATCATAATGCTCGGTAATTGGTTCAGTCTATCCTTGCTCAACGATGTAGTTAAGCTACCAATTATCGTACGAGATTAGAGGTCGGGAGACCATATTCATATAACTACCCCTATGATCATTTATTTGATAGTTGATTAATATCCATTTGATAAAATAGGAAGCATGAATCCTTAAGTCAGCTGCAGCCCTGGAATTCTCCCAGTCATTATTTGAAAACATTTAAAATTGAATCGCATTATTTAAGTTTATAAGTAGATTATCAATTACACAAATATCCGCTTCACTATTCTTGATAACACTAGTTCAAAATTAAAAATATTGGAAAGATTGAATAATTCTAATCTTGAGTCCATGTGTGTACGATACCCGACTCTATTAAAGAGTCACTTTAATACTTGCACAACCACGTACACTTGCGTGTGTGTTTGGGCGCAACAAGTTTTTGGCGCCTGTATCAGGGACTTCTGAATTAGAAATTATTTGATATGTATAATTTCTAAAGTTAGAGAGCAAGTGTTGACAACTTGATCTTAGTTATTCATCTTGCAGGTTGTGTTGAAACTTCAAACAGGAAGATGACCAAGACTTGGTAGAGCATCTCGCTGAACTGGAAATGGTTGAACAAAATAGACCTGCAGTGATCGCAAAGATGAAAGTGAGAGACGTGGCAATCCCATGCACCACCAGTGTTACTTCATGCATTCAGAAACCTGAAGCTGGTAGTAAATTTGAACTGAAGAAGAATATGGTGCACCTATTGCACTCGAATGGACAGTTCACTGGTTTATCGCATGAGGATCCACAAGTGCATATCCAGAATATCGTCAAAATTAGTGACACTTACACTCCAACTTGAGTCAACTCCAATTATGTGAGGCTCACATTATTCTCCTTTTATCTGCTAGGCACTCTGAGCCAACAAACTCCATAACATCGTAGGACGATCTTGCACGGAAGTTCTTGATAAGGTTTTTCCCATCTTGGAAAACAACTAAGTTGAGGAGTGATATATTGAGCTTCCGACAAAAAGGAGGAGAAAACTTGTACCAGTCTTGGCACAAGTTTAAATCTATGTTTTTAAGCTGTCCAAACCATCATCAAGCTAACGAGGTGTTGGTCCATACCTTCATTGAAAGGTTGGAACCCAACACCAAAATTTTACTTGATTCCGTTGTAGGTGGACAAGCTTTGGAAAAGACATATGCTGAGTTTTTCACTTTGCTGAACAAAATTTCACAAGGTAACCCCTAGTGGAATGGAGGAGGAGCCAAATCGGTAGTGCAAAAGACTGCTGGAATGTTGGAAGTAGATGCAGTAACAGTTGTAACTGCATAACTTGTTACGATGCAAAATATGATAAATATGCATTTCAGCAACCTATCGCTAGGACATCAGCAAGCTCAGGTAAATGTGGTGCAACATCCACCAACATGGTGTGAGATCTGTGGTGGTGGAGATCACACTACAGAGGTATGTGGAGCAAACCCAGATTCTTTGAATTTTTAAGGAATGTACAGTGAGGAGGAGGTCATCAAAATTATGGTAACTCCTATAATCTTTGTTGGCGAAATCATCCAAATTTTCCCTGGGGAGGAAATCATAATCAGGCACAAGGCCAAAATCAATATAGGCCCCAAGGGAATGCACAATGTTATCAACAAAAGGGCCAGCGGGATCATCATAATTACCAGCAAGGTAGCATGAGCATCAAAGAGATGCTGAAGAAAATTATTGCTGATCAACCTCAACTAACCGCTAATTTGAGAAATAATCAGTTAGCAACTCAGAACTTGGAGAAATAATTTTGGAAATTTTCTAGTGCCCAAAACTCACATCCTCAAGGAGGTTTGCCGATAAATAGTAATACGAATCCAAGGCAAGTAAATGCGGTGGGTACTCAGAGTGGGTTTCTAGTTGGAGGAATTGTCTCCAAAGAAGAGAAGTGGTGACTCTTCAGTGAAAGAGAGTGAACACAAGGAGAGTGAGCAGGATGAACAAGGAGAAACAATACAACAAATAGTAAAACTTCATCCACCATTCCCTCAAAAGTTCAAAAAACAAAATGAAGATGAATGTTTTGGTAAGTCTCTCTCTAATTAAACAACTTCACATTAATTTACCTCTGGTAGATGTTTTGCAGGGTATACCTAGGTAAGCCAAGTATATGAAGGAGATCATGGAAAACAAGAGGAGGTTGACAGATGAAAAAATAGTGGCACTTACTGAAGAGTGCAGTTCAAGAATACAAAACATGTTACCCACCAAACTCAAAGATCCGAGCAGCTTTACAGTTCAGATCACCATAGGGCAGAGCATTCATGCGCGAGGTTTATGTGACCTCAGGGAGATTATAAACATGATGCCAACATCACTAAGAAAGAAATTGGGGTTGGGTAGTCCTAAATCCACCACAATATCTTGCAGTTGGCAGATTGGCCAGTGGATAGACCAGAAGGTGTTGTGGAGCATGTCTTCGTCCAGGTGGGATCCTTAATATTCTCGATAGATTTTGTGGTGCTAAACTTTGATCCAGATCGTGAGGTTCCTTTCATCCTTGGAAGACCTTTCTTTGCCAGATGGCATGCTATGATAGAAGTAGCGGCCAACCAATGGACCATGCGAGCGCATGATAAACTTGAAGTCTTTATGTATAAAAGTCATTGAAACTTCTGGCCTTGTATGAAAAGTTGTCTGCCGTAACAGTTATATATCTTGCAGCAGAAGCTCATTACATCGCATCCAAGCACCCTCTGGAGCGCGTGTTAGTGGGGCATGATATTTATGGTGATGCTAAAACACAAGAAATTGTGCAGTTCATGGATTTGTCGAGCATGAGCATATCGAGTGATCATTGGGAGCCATTTAATAGGGTGTTGGGTCCTCCACCCAAGCCTTCAATTGAAGAAGCACCCAAACTTGAGCTAAAAACGTTGCCAGCTAACCTAAGGTATGCATTTTTCGGTAAAGATAAGACCTTACCTGTGATTTTGTTTGCAGATTTGTTTGAACCACAGGTTGAAGTAGCATTAAGTATATTGAAGAAGAGAGAAACAACTTTAGGCTAGCAGATGTCCGACATTCACGGGATAAGTTCAACATAGTGTCTGCACATGATTTACATGGAGGAAGTCACAAGCCAAGTGCACAACACCAATGTAGACTCAATCTAGTCATGAAATATATGGTAAGGAAAGAGGTAAACAAGTGGCTAGATGCAGGGTTAGTGTACTACATATTTGATAGAAAATTGGTGAGTCATGTACAATATGTTCCCAAGAAAGGAGGTATTATAGTGGTGACAATTGAGAAGAATGAACTGATCCCTACAAGGATAATAACTAGATGGCGTATTTGCATGGATTATCGAAAGTTAAATGAGGCCACCATAAAGGACCATTATCTTGTGTCGTTCATTGATCAGATGTTAGACTGACTAGCAGGACTAGAGTATTATTGTTTCTTGGATGGCTACTCAAGTTACAATCAAATAGTTATTGCACAAAAAGTTCAAGAAAAGACAACCTTTACTTTTCCATATGGTACCTATGCATTCACACACATACCATTTGGATTGTGCAATGCACTAGCTACATTCCAGAGATGCATGATGGAAATCTTTCATGATATGGTGGAGGATTTTGTTGAGGTGTTTATGGAAGACTTATAGATATTCTCTAAGTCCTTTGACCTTTATTTACATAATCTTGACAGGTCCTTGTAAGGTGTGAGGAGACAAATCTGGTATTGAATTGGGAGAAGTGCCACTTCCTGGTCTGAGAAGGGATTGTATTGGGGCACAAAATCTCAAAAAATGGGCTGAAATTTAACAAAGCTAAGGTGGAGGTCACTGATAAAGTGGTACCGCCCATCACTATGAAAGGAGTTCATAATTTTCTTTGAGATGCCGGGTTTTATAGAAGATTCATCAAGGATTTTTCAAACACTGCGAGACCCATGTGCAGTTTATTGGAAAAGGAGGTGAAATTTACATTTGATAAAAATATT